>MU188495.1:0-17645 GCA_016904865.1 Pissodes strobi | reverse complement strand
GGAACCAGTCAAAGTTTCATAAAGAACAATTCCTAAAACGTGTTGAATTTTCAAGTGATATTTCTAAAGTTCTTGGTAAAACGATTTATCAAGAACTTATCGGCTTTTTCAGGAAGGTTTCCACAAAATTGACCTTAAAATTTCAAAACGTTTCGTTTCATAACTACCAGTCAAACTGTTATAAAGTACAGTTGTAAAAGTGAAGGACTATTAAAACGTGTAGCATTTTAAGTGGTTGTTTCAAAGTTCTTGAAGGACTATTAAAACGTGTAGCATTTTAAGTGGTTGTTTCAAAGTTCTTGATAAAGCGATTTAACAGCAACTATTGAACCGCTTAGGGCATAAAAAAACGTTTTGTTCCATAACGAACCAGTCAAAGTTGAAAAAAGAACAATTCCTAAAACGTGTTGAATTTTTAAGTGATATTTTCAAAGTTCTTGGTAAAATGATTTATACCAAGAACTTATAGGGCTTTTCAAGAAGGTTTCAACAAAATTGACCCTAAAACTTAAAAATTTTTCGTTTCATAACTAGCAGTCAAACCGTTATAAAGCACAGTTGTAAGCATGCTCTTAAAACATGTAGGATTTTAAGAGGTTGCTTCAAAGTTCTTGATAAAGCGATTTGACAGCAACTATTGAACCCCTTAAAGCATAAGAAACGAGTTGAAGTTTCATAAAGAACAATTCCTAAATCGTGTTGACTTTTTAAGTGATATTTTCAAAGTTCTTGGTAACAACGATTTATCAAAAACTTATAGGCTTTTTCAGGATGGTTTCAACAAGATTGACCTTAAAATTTCAAAATGTTTCTTTTCATAACCACCAGTCAAAATGTCATAAAGTACAGTTGTAAAAGTGAAGGACTACTCTTAAAACGTATGGCATTTTAGGTGGTTGTATCAAACATCTTGATCAAGCAATTTAATTGCAATTATTAAACTCCTTAAAGCCTAAAAAATTGTTTTGTTCCATGTTCCATAAAGAACCGGTGAAAGTTTCATAGTGAACAATAATTTCTAAAACGTGTTGAATTTTCAGGTGATATTTTCAAAGTTCTTGATAAAACGATTTATTAAGAAGTTAAAGTTTTTTTAAGAAGGTTTCAACAAAATTGACTTTAAAACTTCAAAATGATTCGTTTCATAACCAACAGTCAAACTGTCATAAGCACGCAGTTGTAAAAGTGAAAGACTACTATTAAAACTATAGGATTTTAAGATGTTGTTTCAAAGTTCTTGATAAAGCTATTTAACAGCTCTACCAGTGAAACTTTCATAAAGTACAGTTAGCCTTTATCTGAAAATCGATATTTTAAGCTTCTAAATTAAGGTTCACTTTATTTTAGGTCCTACAACCGGTCTACCATGTAGTTGCACCCACTTCGAGAACCAGAAAAATAAATTTCCCAGAAAGTGTATTTTCAAGACTACGGGTATGTATATGGAAATATTAGATAAGAAAAACTTCATAATACTAACTAATCATATGATAAATACTCTAAAAACAAAATATAAGTTACCGTCTTCCACTTGCGGAGATGGTTCTTATCTTTCTCGGCGGGCAAAATTAGCATACGTGGATGAAAATGATAAATGAAGTTTATGACAGTTGACGTCATCGAAAATGACAAATGACAGATGACTTGATGAAATGAAAGTGTTACGCCCACTTGGTTGAAATTTGCCTGCCGATACAGATGTCGTGATAAGAACCTTGTTCAAAAGCGGAGGTAGGTGAACGCCTAAACCATATCTACTCTGTTGAACCGGATGTCCAAATAAGAAAGCACGCTGGCTATATTGCAGAACTGTTAGTCGCGGTGTACAGCATTTAGAAGTATTTTTTTTTGAAAAATGAGCCAAAAGAAATTGCTACAAATTATTCTTAAGCTTGTAGATTGACCCTTTAAAACTTTAGGTCCCCGATTAAGAGATAGAGGTGATCAAAATGTATACGAAAAAAATTACAAAACAATGAAACCCAGAAATCGGTATCTATGTCCTAGTGAGCGGTATATTGAGCAAAATAGTGCATAAAATTGAGCATAAATCTCCTTCTTTTTAGGTAATTAGTAGCACCTTTGTAATATACATTTGCATTTTTAATGTCTAAAAACTGTACAGACTCCAAGGTATGGCCGGCATCTTTTCTAATTCGGGATTTGGTAATTTAAACGAGTGTTCAAAACTTTTGGACGTTTGGCACATTTGAAACGTGTTTTGATGATTTTAGTCGAAACATGGAAGCCGGGACCTTTAAGAGTCAAGTGCCCCCACTGTTCGAACTTGGACCGGCCGTGTATACGTAGGCAACGAAACAGAGTAAGTTGAAGTAAGTAAGTCAACTGGAAAAGGTCCAAAATCTGTACAAAAAATAACATGTAAATGTAGAACCGTGGTGTTAAATTTGTTTCATAAATGCGTTTCTATTAACAATGCGACTTTCGGAACTTTAGGAAATATTACAACCATATCCTAAACAATTTCAGCTATTTATTTTTATTAGATATGGTTAGTTTTCGAATTTTGATGAATATGCTTGATTCAGAGATTTAAAGTGATGTCTGTCTGTTCTAATGCAGTGTGATCTACAATCTAATTCAGCGAGTGCACTTTTTTTAACTTCGTGAGTTAAGGTCACAATTTCTTAAATTTTCAGAAAGTTTTCGACAGTTTTTAACACTGGCCTCTAGCGATTAGAGATTATAAACCTTACTGACAATTATGCGGGACTTAGTGAGTTCGTTTACTATTTTAGAATGTCTAATATTTGACTTCGCGCATGGCCCACCCGCTCGCTTCGCTCGCTGCGGGGACGCAACTAAGTAAAACTAATCCAAGACATGCCCAAAATCAAGAAAAATTAAGTTTAAAAATATTTGCATTTTCAAATGACGCGTGCACACTCGACTAAATGATTTGTAACCCCTGATCGCCATAGGAAAATATTTTTAGCACCTGCCTTATAATCTGATTTTGGTTTCGATAATTAGAGTAACTTATCGTTCTATTTTTATTGTTATGTTGATTTTGCTCATCGACCAATTTGTAATTGGTCGATGTTTTGCTAGATGACATACCATACCCAGTATTACTTACTTAATAATTTTTATTCAGAATTGCTATGTTACATTGACACTTCTAAGTTTAATAGCCTGCTTAAATCTAACATCCTGCTGTTTCGCTTTTGCGTTGTCTCGTCAACGTTCCAGCCAGCAGTGGTGGCACCCTTAGGGGCTGTTGGTAGCCTAACTATCTAACCTAGGAATGTGATACTGCTATAAGTTTGATCTTTCCATGGGCGAACCCTTCAAAGACGCTAAATTAGTATTATTGCGTAAGCTCTTGTTTAGATCTTAATGCTGCTAGGTGTGTTATTAATGTAAGTTTATGCATGGAAAAACTCATGAAAAACCATGCTTTAACTTCTCACTTTGAGCAGGGCGTCATAACATTAACGCTAACTATATACACTATATACAACAAAAGCACACCACAAGGTAAATCTAATAAAAGATGAAGACATTATGTCTATTCAAGTAGGATTATAACGGTAGCAGGTTGAATGAGTCGAGTCGCGCGGTCCGGTTGCGGAGTCACGGATGCTTCGGTGGCGTGAAATCAAGTAAGCTGCTTGAAATGCTGAAGGTATTTATGTTAGGTACAGGTCCCTTGACAAGCCCCGCCCCCGTGTCCGAACACGGTGAGCTTGGCCAATCAAGAGCAGGTCGCTAGAGCCACTATGTTATGTGGCTTGTTCCTGTGCTCCTGATACTTGGGATTTTTATGATTATTTTTAAAAGCAACTTTTTATGACTTTTGAAAGGTTAGAAGTTAGATTTTCGATGTTAATTAATATTTTAACTTGTCCTGAGGGGATTGGTGCCTAGGGGGGCATTAACTGACGGTCGAAGAGGGTAATTTCCCTATAGATAGTGCCGTGTGTCAAGGGGTGCTCTGGGCTATACCTGGTGTTAGCGATTTCGGCTGTGAGCGGCGATCCCTTTACCTGGTTTTCGAAAAACCTACACGCGAGACTATCGATATATTCGTCGACATAATCAATGTTTGCCCACGCGTGTAGGTATTCGACTCTAACCCGATCATATAGGGTGAGAGAGAACGCCGCCCGCAGGTAGTGGTTCTGGATGACTTGTAACCTTTTTTTATACAGTTTAGCCGCAGAGCACCATACGGGCGCGCCGTACATTAGGGCTGGTCTTACTATAGATTTATAGAGAATAAGTTTGTTGAAGGGGCTCAAATAGGATCTGGCCCCTATCAGCACTCCCAATCCCTTTTTTATCATGGCATTTTTTGCCGTGATTGCATGCATGTGGTGACTAAAATTCAATTTATTGTCAAAGGTTATTCCCAAATATTTTATTTTCGGTTTTGGGGTGATAGCAATGTTATCTACGACGAGGGGAGTCATGTTAATATCCTTACGTTTTCTAGACATGAGAATCAACTCTGTTTTTGCGGTGTTAAGATTAATTTTCCAGAGCTTGTAATAGGGAATAAGAATATTTAAGTGTTCAGCTAAGTTAGATTTCGCCACCTCGGCTTGGGAGTCTAGGGAGTATATTGCAGTGTCGTCTGCAAATAAGGCAAGATGGGTTTCGGGATAAGACGGGATATCTGCTATAAAAAGATTGAAGAGTAGCGGCGATAGTACGGTACCCTGTGGCACCCCGGCGCGTAGTCTCCTACTGACCGAGGTATGTTTGCCGATGCGGGTTGAGAAAGAGCGTCCGGCAAGGTATGACGCGATAAGGGCGGTCCAGTACAGAGGCATACTGTACTTTGCCAGTAATTTGTACAGGAGCCCCGCGTGCCACACCTTGTCGAACGCTTTCTCGATATCTAGCAACAATAGGGCGGTCGACTGCCTGTTATTGAAGCCCTTATAAGTGTCTGAGGCAATTTTCGCCGCCAACATGACTGTGCCGTGTTGGCCCCGGAAGCCAAATTGTTCAGGCGGAAGTATCTTCCGTTCTTCAATAACCCTGCTTAGCCTCGATAAGATGATCCGCTCGGCCACCTTACCGAGGGTATTCAGGAGAGATATTGGCCTGTAAGACGAGGGGAGAGTCAGGTCTCTGCCTGGTTTAGGGAAATGTACTATGCACGCTACCTTCCATGGTTTAGGGAACTGTTGCAACCGGATGATCGCGTTAATTATATGCATATATTGGACAAGTGTTTTCTTGGGTAAATTTTTAAGGACTATATTCGGAATAGAATCCGGGCCGGGTGCTTTCTCGGAAGACGACAAAGAGCTTTGCGGATTTCCGCCGGGGTAGTTTTTAGCTTATCAAGCACTAACGGAGGAATTGGGTATTTGGAATTGCAGAAGGTAGAGATAGTATCAGTGTACTGTTGTTGTTCAGGCAGGGTGTCCGGTGCCTCGCTATAGACGCCCTCCAGATAGTCCACGAAGGCTTCCACTTTTCCTAGATCATCGAAGATGTTTAGGCCACGATGCCTTATCTCAGGAATTTGTGCGTTACCTCCGCGGACTCGTTTGACGAGCTTCCATAGCGAGCCTTCTTCCCTGCTTACACTGTTGATATAGTTTAGCCAAGTTTGATTCCTGTGCTCCCGTATCAATACCTTGATTTCCTCCGTCAGCGCGTTGATGCGCGCGGATCCCGCTCTAGTCCTGTTTCTTTGCCATCTTCGTCGAAAACGGTTTCTAAAGGAGATGAGATCCAGGATATTTTCGGGAAGGGATTCAGTCCGGGGTTGTAAGTTAACCTTGGGACATATTGCATCACGGATGCGCTGGATGTTTGTTGTAAGAGTACTGACTTCGTTTTTTAATTCCTGAACAGTCTCCAGTTGCCCGGGAACAACAGTTAACTCATTCAGCCTGGCTCGGAACATCCTCCAGTCAACACTCCTGTACGAAACGACGGTGTCGCTCGTCGGGGGGACCCTGTGGTACAGGCCAATCTTGACTGGAAGGTGGTCCGAGTTTAAAGCGTTAAGCTCTTGCAGCTGAGTGGTTCTTATTGCACCACGGGTTATAGCGATGTCCAGGAACGAGTCAGAACGTAGAAAGGTGGGATTTGGAGTTCTGTGATAGGACATCTCCAGGTCGTTGTCGATTACTCTTTTGAGTAATCTACCCTTGGCGTTGGTTACTCCACCCCAGTCGGCGTGTGTAGCGTTAAAGTCACCAATAAGCAAAGTTACTTTATTCTGCGGGAGCAGTGCAAAAAAGTCGCGTTCCGTGAGGCGGAGAACCGGAGGCGCGTAACCACCGCAGATACGTAGGCCGCTCTCTGTTTCGATACAAACATGTTCTATTGCAGTTATAAGATTTCGTATCCTTTTATAGCAGAGCGACCTATGTATGAGACAGGCCACGCCTCCTCCGATTCCATCGGGCCTATCAAATCTCTCTATGTTGTAGTTTTTAACTTTCAGTGTGAAGTTCGGTGTTAGTCTTGTCTCAGTAAGAAAAACGACCTGGAGATTGGACGAATACATGAAATTTCGGAACTCGCCCATTTTAGACCTGATACCGTTACAATTCCAGCATGCAATATAGAGCATTTACACATTAAATGTGTCATACTCATAAGAGAAGAAGCGCAGAGATGCCTGAATGATCTCTGCCTTGTTCCCTCTGCATGCTTCTAACATGTTTGAATAATGTTCTAAAGCTAGAAATAATTGTTCTAGGTTAACGAGTGAGTTAATCTTGTTAACCACATTGCTTAAATTAGCCATCATATTAGAGATATTGTTATTATTTACAGTATTTACATTATTTACATTTGGGTCGCGAGAGGTACCACTAACCTGTACAGTATTATTTGAATTGACATTTTGGGGGTCCTGTCCTCGTCGTAGCGGGGGGAACTGCCTTTTGTAATCTTCTTCACGGTGGCCATTGCTTAGGCCTTGGCCCCGTGGGCCGTCTGCTACTTGTTGTGTTGTCCTAGGGTCTCTCCAGGCAGGTTTCGCTGGGGGTGGTGCAGGGCGAAACGTCTGCTTGGGTTTAGCTGTTGAGGTGGTTTGCAACATATTAAGTTTGTAGACAAACACAGGACATTCCTCGTCGATAGAACGGTGTGCACCCCCGCAGTTTACACATTTCAGGAAGTCCTGGTTGCAGCTGATAATCTCGTGGGCACCGGCGCATTTGCTGCAGGCAACACGGCGGTTGTAGTACGTTTTTGCGTGGCCGTACTGCTGGCAGTTTTTGCACTGCAGCACGGGTTTCCCTGAACGCCTGGTTTCCCAGCTTATGCGGACGTGCATGAGTGTCCTAATTTCGGTGTTTAGCTTTTTAACGGTGAAATTAGTGCCTAGTATAACCAGGTACATCGGCACTCTCGTCTTACGCATTTCAAAGACGTTTTTAGGGATAATATTATATTCATCAGAGAGTGCTTCCGTTATTTCTTGCGGCTTTACGTCTCCGTCCAACCCTCGGAGGACGAAAGCTCGCGTCTTTTCTTGCGCCTCGGCGTAGGTATGGTATTCAGTTTTCTCATGCTCTAGAGTTCTTTTTAGTGTATGCAAATCGTTCATCGTTTCACAGTACACAATTACGGAATTTTTTGTGTACTTCAACGTATAGCGTGTTATTCTCATCGATTTGAGATCTTCCTGTAACTGCTTGTGATCTTGTGGCCTACCCTTAACGACCACAGGAGGGGGTGGTTGGGCTTTTGGCTTAGGGGGAGCCTTACCCTTACGGCTTTGATTAGCCCTTTGCTTGGCGCTAGTCGAGGCCGATGTTGAGGCCACGCTGACCGTGTCCTCGTCTTCTGTTGGGACGTCTTCTAGTGCCTGAAATTGGTTGGTGGTAGGTATTGGGGGTTGGCCCATGTCCAGGGTAGTTATCCTAAAATTCTTTTTGAAAGGTATCTGCCGGAGAGGCGTTTTGAAAACGTCTTTCTCATTAGTCGGTACCAGGAGAGCAGGATTATTAGGAGGAGGCGGGGCCAAAAACTTGGAGCCGCCTTCCTGGCCGGTTGCCGATACTGTCGATGTTGTTGCTAGGCGCGTTTCTTGCGACTTTTTTTCAGGTCTTTTTTCTTTGCTCGACCGTTTTTGCTGATCGTCTAAGGTGACCTTCAACTTTTTGGAAGGCTCACCCGACAAGTTTGTTGGGCTTGCCTTTTTCTTTCCAGTGTCGATTTTCGCCTGGACTCTACTTTTTATGAGTATTCTAGTTGGGTGTGCATCCTTGTAATGTTGCCTAACTTTCGATGATAGCTTAAGGATGTCGTTTTGGCTAAGCTCGCCAAGATTCCTGAGTTTTTCTGTGTCCATTCTGCATTGAACACAGATTTCTGAATAGCTTAAAGAACGATTTCTCAATTTTAATAAATTAGAGTCAGATATTTTTAGGTCGGAGTTCGACTCAAACGAGACATTGGACATGGTGTCCTCGTCCTCCGTGTTTTCGCCCATCATGGGCTCAGTTGCCGGGGTTACGTCCCCGGCGACTAGAAAAGTGAAGCAATTACGCTTTATGCAGCCTTTACTAATTACTAGTAATGTAAAAAGCAGGCTTATCACAGAAATAATAGATCGAGCGATCGTAACGATAGAAAAACTTTCTTTTATACGCATATGCTGCGGACATATAGTGCGCCAAGCGAGTGAATATTATTATTGATAATATTGATTAGTTTAAGACGTTAAAATTAATTACAGTTTTTTTTATATTACAGTCTTATAGTACAAAGTATGTCATATAATCATATCTCATTTTTATAATAAGGATAGTATTCTATGATATTATTTGTTGTATGTATTACATAAATATGTTGTAGTAATAAGTAGAGTTCGTTTCCCGAAGGTTTTGTATTTACGTCATTGATGACGTCGCTTAATTTGGAAAAAAACTGTTTATCGTAGCTAATTCATATAAATTCTCTAGCATTCAATTTTTGTATTAAAAGTTAGGCAATATTGAAGCAAGTATGTTCCAAAACGCTCTCTATAGAACGTTCGGAATTGTTTTGTAATAAAAATTTTAATTTAGAGAGTTGAGTTAAGAGAGTTATCCGAAATATATAAAAATTAGTTAACCGCGTATAATAATCACCAAATGCAAGAAAAATATAAGAAAGGATAAAAATCTTCAAAAGATATCATCAAATTAAGGGTCTGATGATATATAGGTTGTGTCGATTTTGCAAATTTTCTTTTTTTTTTCGCTAGAAAAGAGGTGTCCTATAGAGTAGCTTAAGCCAAAAAAAACGGAGGATTCGCCAAATTTGAGCCGAAAAAATAACCGCGTGAAAATAATGAAATTTAGTAACCGACACAGGGGGCCTAGCACAGTGTTTCCAAAAGTTGCACATTTTCTTATGGGGAATAACAGTGTTGTTTACTATTTAAGTATATTTAATATTCCACTTCACGCATGACCCACCGCTCGCTTCGGGGGCGCAACCAAACAAAACTAACCCAAGGCATGCCGGAAATAAAAAAAATTGAAATTTTTCAGTGGAAAATGCAAATATTTTTTAGTTTGTTTTTCCTCATTTAGAAATGTCTTGGGTTAGTTTGGGTTAGGTTTGTTTGGTTACGCCCGCGGAGCGAGCGGAGGGCCATGTATGAAGTGAAATATTTGACGAATATATACATACAAAGGAATAGTGTAATCGAATGAGTGTCTCTTTTATTCCGATGAATGAATGCAAATGCACATTGAACAATCATCCAAGCAGCCACGTTTACCATACGGCGGGCAATGATATCATTATGGCAGGATCGACCATCCCTTCATCTTCATTCAATCGGACTACTGGGGGTCTCGGTCAACAGCAATATGTCCTGACATGACCACGTTGCTAACGTCGCAAAATCAGCCTCCCAGAAGCTTGGTACGCTATTTCGCAACAAAAAATGTATACACCGCAGCAGTTGCTCTTGCTTTACAAAGCGCAAATAAGACCGTGCTGGGAATATTGCTCACACATCTGGGGTGCCACGCCAGAGCACACTCTAAAGCTACTGGATTCCGTTCAGAAGAGAGTTGCGCATCTCGTCGGTGACCCGGAGTTGACCCGGAATCTGCATATTCTGAAACACTGCAAACATGTGACCGAGAAATCCCTGTTTTACAGATACTTACGGCAGATGTTCCCAGGATTTGGTCCGCCTTACCCCGCCCCTGACAACGCCTGTCAGACAGTCACGATATACGGCAAGAGCGCACCGGTTCGTCGTACAACTGAAAACACCTAGAACATCGCTTTACAAGAACTCTTTTGTCTGGCGCACTGCATCACTGTGGAACACACTCTCAGGACGCATATTCGGATGTAAAAAGCAATATGTCCATTCGACTATGCCGAACGTTTCTTCATATGTGACGTGCACGATAGCATTTAGTCGGATGTCGTGACTGTTACGTAGAATCAACAAATAAGTCTTCAATTATTTAAACACTTCATGCATGGCCCTCCGCTCGCTTCGCTCCCTATACGGGGGCTCAACAAATGGAAACTAACCAGGTGCTAACTAAAACTAATCCAAAATTTTTACTTTATTTTTTTTATTTTGGGTTAGTTTTGGTTAGCACTTGGTTAGTTTCTGTTTGTTGAGCCCCCGTTGCGAGCGAAGCGAGCGGAGGGCCATGCATGAAGTGTTAAAATAATTGAAGACTTATTTGTTGATTCTCATCATTATAATATTTATTCATAATTTATTATGTTGGATTTACGTTCCTAATTCTAATAGTATGCTTATAGTTACATCACGCTGTTTTGCCTGTCGTTGTTTGCTTCAACGTTCGGCCAGCGGATGGTGGCACCCTTAGGGGATGTTGTAATCCTACTAGCTAAAACCAGGAGTGTGGTACTGCCTTGTGTATATATGTTCCTTCCTTGGGTTACCAATTCAAGGACGCTATGACGTGAAATTGCTATGAGCTCTTGTTGCGTGCTACTTGTGCGATATTTGTTAGTTCAGATAATATATACAGGGAAAACTATACTAAAAAACCCTGTTTCAAGTGCTCCCTTTGGAGCAGGGCGTCAGAATATTTACATTATTTACATTAACTATATACAACATAGAGTACTAGCAAGGTACTTCTAATAAAAGGCAAAGACTTTGTGTCTGATCCGATTGCAATAATCTGAAGTGAATTAGTCGAATTTCCGCGGTCCGGTTGCGGAGTCATGGATGCTTCCGTGGCATGGAATCAAGTGAGCTATATAAGTGGGAGTTACATATTTATAGTAGGAGCTTGTCCCTTGATAAGCCCCGCCCCCGTGACCAATCACGGTGAGCTGGCCAATAAGGAGGCAGGTCGCTTATACCGCCAAGGCGCGTGGTTGCTCCTGCTCTCCTGGTATCTGTGTGTTATTGAACATTTTAGAAAGTTGGTTTTCTAAGGATTAAAAGAAGGTTTCACGGTGCTGGGTGTTTTATTCGTTGTTCCCGAGGGGAGTAGGGTTTATGGGGGTCTTAGCTGCTTGTAAAATAATGTGGTTTCTCGATAGATAGCGCCGTGCCTTATGGGGTGCTCCGGGCTATATCGCACGTTGGCGATATTTGCCGTGAGCGACGACCCTCTCACCTGGTTTTCGAAAAACCTACACGCGAGGCCATCGATGCATTCCTCGACGTATTCGATTTGTGCCCACGCGTGCAGGTCTTCGACCCTTACTCGATCGTACAAAGTGAGAGAGAACGCCGCCCTCAGGTAGTGATTTTGGATAACCTGAATTTTTTTTTGTACCCCCTGGCCGCGGAGCACCATACAGGAGCGCCATACATAAGTGCAGGCCGGATTATTGTTCTATAAAGGATAAGCTTGTTGCGCGGGCTCAGGCAGGATCTGGTCCCGATCAACAAGCCTAGACCCTTTTTTATCGCTGCATTTTTTGATTGTATGGCAAGCATATGCTGGCTAAAATTCAACTTGCTATCGAATATTATACCGAGGTATTTGACTTTTTGTTTGGGAATTATAGTGGTATCGCCTACTATTAAAGGTGCTATATCTATGTCCTTGAGCTTTCTGGACATTAGTATAAGCTCAGTTTTAGACATGTTCAGTGTGATTTTCCACTGTTTATAGTAGGAGATTAAAGCGTTTAAGCGCTCAGAGACGTTTGATTTCGCCACTTCAGCTAGGGAATTTCGGGAATAGATTGCCGTATCGTCGGCAAATAAGGCGATATGGGTATCGGGATGAGACGGGATATCTGCAATATAAAGATTGAAGAGTAGCGGCGATAGTACGGTACCCTGCGGGACCCCAGCTCGTAGTCTTCTACTAGCTGAGATCTGTTTACCTATGCGAGTCGTGAAAGAGCGTCCGGCAAGGTATGATTCTATGAGGGATTTGTTGATTCTATGTAACAGTCACGACATCTGACTAAATGCTATCGTGCACGTCACATATGAAGAAACGATCGGCATTGCCGATTGGACTTCTTGCATGTTACATGCGAATATGCTACCAGGACATCTGTTCCCCAAACTAACTATTCAAGAACCGTGTCAATCAACATCTTCGCACACACACCGCTCGTCGAGCAATATAGGATATTCTACTGCAATAAAAAATCATTCACCTAAATAAAAAAAAGAGTAGAGACACTTATAGCAAAGCTTATTCACTACCAGCTAGTCAACTCTATCGAAATCGGAAAGTTGGAGTGTCGGGCACTGCGCCCTGAGCGGTTCAGTTCCACAGTTGAATTTAAAATGAATTTTCGCTTCAAAATACATGACAAATTCGTCCGAAGCCTCGGCTATCGCCCTGAGAGGTTCGGAAATTTCGGATTTTTATACAATTGTGTGTTTTAAAATCGTTTTTAAACGGATTTTAGACGATAAAATAGTTATTTATGCAACAAGTGTGTAAAGTAAACCTTTTTTATGAATGGGAATATTGATAAAAAAATTTAATTGAAAAAAAGGGTACTTTACACATGAGTAGCATACAAAATTTTTTCTACTACCGAAAAATATATGAAAAAACAAAAATATTATTAAATTACTTTACGTACTAGTGCGTAAAATAAATTATTTTACACACTAGTGCGTAAAATATATTATTTTAGGCATTGCCCTAAATGCCAAAAAATATCTCAGATTTACTTTACGCACTAGTGCGTAAAATAACTTATTTTACGCACTGCACATTAAAAAAGCCTATTTTACGAATCTAGCGAAGAGTGCGTAAAGTGAGTACTTTACGCACGCTAGTAGAAAAAGCATATTTTAAATTAAACGAACTGTAAAAAGTATTATTCAGATGCCCAGGCGTTTAAAACAATATTAGGTCATGACCCTCTTCTAAAATTTGCAAAACTTGGTTACTGACTTTCCCAAATCAAAGGATGCCGCCGCAAGATGACTAGCTGGTAGTGAATAAGCTGCGCTTATAGCGCACCATTTTTCTAATGAATTTTGCTAACGAAACTACCGTAAACGTCTGGCAACAGTGTGCCTTCTTAAAAATCTTTGTTTTGGCTATTGTGACAGTTGACAGTAAAAAGGAGGATGGATATTTACAAGTAAAATTTAATTTTGTTTAATGGGGCAATGGCTATGAGTCGCTTTAAATTAGGACCGGAACAAAACGAAGGTCTCTCGTTCGATGCAAATGTATTCTAGTTAATATTTTCACCCGACAATTGATTTTCAGATGTGTTTTGTCTATATTTCTAGTGCTTTTGTGAAGTGATGCTGAAAATTTGTGTCAAAACTCGGCATTTTTTCGATTCAAATGTAGCGGATCTTCCGACTTTTTTGGCTTAAACTACTATATAGGACACCCCCTTTCTAGTGAAAAAAGAGAATTTGCAAAATCGACAAAACCTATATATCATCAGACCCTACAAACCTAATAATATAAATAACCACACAGTTCGGCATCGGCAATTTCCACGCCAATGGCTAAAGCAAGTGGCTGCCGAAATTTTAAAATATGTAAAAAAAATTAGGTGTTGGTCTAGGGTCAAAATGTATTTAATATATCCTGCGACCAATCACAAAACTGCCTCCCCGCTAAAAATCAAGTTAAAGTCGCACTGTTGCCTATTGTCGCGTATTTTAAATAGCTTGAAGGCGAATAAAATATAAATAAACATTATAAATATTATAGTATACTTATTCCGTATTTCCCTGTGTAAATAAAATAGTAAATAATAGAAGACAGTAGTATTAAGGAAAATAACATAATTAAGTATTCAAGTAGGAAATTTAAATATGTAAATTCACTATAGGAAACTAGACAGAAAATAAATTAGGATTATTGGGAAAAAAATGTGGCAGCATCTAAATATGCGAGGACATTTTTTGCCCGCATTCTTTCCGTCCAGGTTCTTTCATTTGGCAAACAGTACGTAGTAATAGTATATCATATATTCGAGCTTTATTTGAATTTTTTAATTTTTACAAAAACTGATGTGTTAGGTTTCCTCTTTCTATTTAGGGACATATGCGCAATTTATATAAAAATTAAAACAACTAACATAATTTTAAACAGCACTTTAAAAACCTCTTTTAAAAAGAAAATTTTAAATATACTCAGAGGTATAAGGTGACAGCCATACCATAGATCGTGCCAAAGTGGTAAATGCGAATTTAGAAATATGTATCGGCTATAAAGTAGAAGAAACAAATTATGCAATAAAAACCACCTTGAAAATGTCTTAATTTTTGCTACCACTGGAAAAATCGTGCAACGTTCTATGTCTCAATTTGGATTTTCTTTTATTTTATACACTTATAGGTAGCATATTCTCCGATCGGCGCCTTGTGTCTGTTAGTCTGTTGGCCTGTATGTTTTCTACCATTCCTGATGCCCGAAAGTAGTCAGATTCAGCTGTTTTGTAAAAAGTGCGGAGCATTTTTAGGTAATAAATCTGTTAAAAATAGTAATAAAATAAATCTATCAACAATATTTAAACATTTACACAAATAACCTTGCTAAATTGACTTTGTTATCCCTTATAAAATATTATAAACATGAGAAATTTCTATAGGTCTGATATTTTTACAATTTTAAAAAATGTGTACAGGGTCTTTGATTATATTTAGGTGGCTCCTGGAGCCGTTACTTTTGAAGATAGAAAAAAAGTTGTAGGTTGTTTTCCATATTATCTTTTGATATTATCAGGATACAAATATCGCATCAAAAAATGGAAAAATATAAGCAACTTCAACTTTTTTAAATGGAACACCTTGTAAGTATATTATGAGCTTAAACGAAAGATCATTTTCTGGTTTCAAATATTTATATGTTAATGATATTTGTGTAAGCCATTTCTGAGATATTTTAGCTTAAATTATAAATAAATTGCAAAAAAGTTTCATAGTGGTGTTAAGAAAGCCGTGGAGACATTGTTACGTTTTTTTTGCAATATATTTATAATTTAAGCTAAAATATCTCAGAAATGGCTTACCCAAATATCATTAACATATTATATACTTGAAATCAGAAGAAAAAGGCTTTTCATTTTAGCGCGTAATATACAGAAGGTGCCATTTAAAAAAGTTGAAGTTGCCTATATTTTTCCGTTTTTTTGATGCGATATTTCTTTTCCTGCCAATTTCAAAAGATAAGAAAAAACCTACAATTTTGTGTAAAACTTTTTTTTCTATCTTCAAGAATAAAGGATACAGGAGCCACGTAAATATAATTAAAACTTTTCTATTAAAAATTTGTTTTAGGCGAATACGACAGAAAATCAGGCAGAATGAAATGCCCTCCGTGTCCGGCAAATCAAGAGTTCAGTGTGAATAACTTGCCTCCTATATGTTAATATCTATATTTAGAATAGTTTTTTTTTGGTGTAAATAATAAATAAAGTAACTGCAACCATAAGTTTTCATATAAATTTCCAATATGTACATGCCTCTTCTTCTTAAAAACAAAAGCCGGAGGTGTGTTCAGGAGCAGCATTCGTCAGGCACTCCTAAAGAAGCCTTTATATGACCCAATAGATTTCTTGACTAATGAAATAACCTTCAATGTTTCTTAGAATATCTTCGTGGTTGTCTGTTAGTTTCGTGTTGTTCTATATATTTTTTTAATATTTCAATAATCTTTAGTGTATTAATTCGTATGGTGATCGCTACACTATACGGACTGGATTTAGCGGGGTATCCAGACCAATCGCGCCCGCACTCCTTTTAAATTGTTTACCGTGTTTTATTTCACTTTCTTGCTAGTAAGTCTGCTTTTTTCCCAGGCGGAAATCAGTAAAGACTTATTATAAGCCTAGAGCTCACACTTTTCTGGTAGCCGGGGACAACTATGACGTATAGGAGGGTTCCCTATGGTCAGAGGACACCAGACACCGACTTAAGGTCTTCTTCCTCCAGAAAAGGTACAATCAAAGCCAAGATCGATACGGGCAGAAATCCCCAAAATAAACGCCAAAAAACGATGGATGATAGTTCTAATATGGAACTCGAAATGACAAGAACCAGCCAGCCGCAACGTTGGCCAAGGTCACCGCAAGTGAGCAGCATGATCCTGCGCTCCTGATACCTAGAACCGACAAAGACGGACTTAAAATGCCCCTGAAATCCATTGCTTTCAGGAAAAACGTAAGGGTGGTTAAACTTTTACTTTGGAGGGCCCTCGGGCATTCAATTAAACAACCAGTTCGAGACATTATCGGACTTGGACGATGACTCAAACAGCGTTATTTCGTCTTCGAACCTAAGCGACAAAACCAAAGAAGTAGCAAGCCGCATCAGCACGCGGATTAAAAAGAAGGCACAGGCTGTACGTAAAGCCAAACCGGGACCACCCCCCCGGTCGTAATGGAGGGTAAACTGAAAGCTCACGCTGCTCTGCTGACAGATATGAAAAACATGCAAATACAGAAATTTTGCATAAAATACGCAAGAAACAGCACGATCTTTTACTTTCAACAGGAAAAAGACCGGGTAGTGTTCAAAAGAGTGATGGACAGTGAAATCAAATACATCAAATACCACCCATATGGCGAAAAGAACCAGAAGACCAGGGCGTACGTTCTTCGAGGTCTAGACGGCGATATACCGGTAAACGAAATAAAGCGCTACATTACCGACGAATACAGGTATAATATCAAAAATGTATTCGAAATGAAGAAGACACGAGAACCGCTCTACCTTATGGTTACTGAAGCATCAGTCACCCTAAAGAAAATACAATAAGAAATACGCACGAGCATGAATATACGAGTGTCCTGGGAACACCGCAGGAACACTCGTCCAATCATGCAGTGTAGGAGATGTCAGGGGCATGGACATTCCATGTCCTACTGCACCAAGCCCACGCGTATCAGTGGCGATGCGGTGTGACCATATTAAATTTCATCAGTGTGAAGTTATCAATAAAATCTCAGCCATAAACGCGAGTCACAACGCTTTGGCATACAATTTTAAGGCCGGCCGGAAAAAAAATAGATAATTAATTGAAGCGAATGCCATTAAAAAACCTGTGAAAACTTAAGCAAATGTCATAAAACTATACTAGTAGTTTCAGAATATAGTCCCATCCCGCCAGAGCAGAAAAACAAACCATACATTCTTAGCACCATTAGATTTAAATAAACTGTAACGGGCTCCGATTAACTATACGCATTTATTTTTTTTCTGGACGAAATGGCGAAGGACCAAAATAAAAATTTACGTATGTGATACC
>JAEQML010046006.1:0-61764 GCA_016904865.1 Pissodes strobi | reverse complement strand
CTTATTAAAAGTGTTTATCTGCTAAGAGGGCTCAGTGATAGGGTATCGCCGGCAGTTCTTAGAACTGCCTACTTTGGTGTTTTTCATGCTCACATGACATATAGTATTCTGGCCTGGGGACATGCATCTGATGCCAAACGTGTATTCACTATTCATAGGAGAATAATAAGGGTGCTAGCGGGCCTCACATACAGGGAAGATTGTAAGACGGCGTTTAAACAACTTGGCATTCTCACTCTGTCCTCGGTGTACATTTTAGAAAACCTTCTTTCTATTAAACGCAATGCTCAGTCATTTGCAGCCTACCAGGATATACATGGTTATAACACTCGCCATAAAATAGACTTGGTACCTCTTTACTGCCGTTTGGGAAGGTGTCGGGATGGACCGGGTTTTTGGGGGGTAAAAATTATTTAACGTTCTTCCCTCTGAAATAAAGTACCTACCTCTAAACAGTTTTAAAATGTAGGTATATGAAATAGAGTTTATTAGCAAACTCATTTTACTCACTTGAAGAGTTTTTAAACCACGTTTGTTAAGGATTTTAATCGTGTTTTGTATTAGTATTTTATATTGTTTTTAGTATAGTTAGATTTTAGTTTAGTTTAATGTAGTGCTAGTCTGTTTTCACTTATGGTAGTGTTAGTCTGTTTTGAGTCTGCTTGGCTTTATTTTAATATTTTTTATTTGTTTTGACGTGTGTAAAATTGTTTAAATTATTGGCCTGAATAAAGATTGATTGATTGAATAAGTAAAGATTTCAAGTTTAAATGAAATCAAAATTCACGCAGTAGGGAATTTAATTAACTCATAAAGCCAACGGATTACTGACAAAAATACAACAGACTTATATATCTTTCTATTACCTCGAGGCCCAGCTAATAGACTAAAGTTGTAAATCTTTTTTGCCAAGAAGAATAGGGCTTTTTGCGAAAAGAACAGCACAGCTGATTTAAAGCAAGTGTATAGTTACATTTATTTATTTAATTTAGAATTGATTAGGGATTTACCCTAAAATGCTTTCTGGTATATATCAAATTGATCGGGTTAAGATGAGACAGAATAATATGTAGAACTAAGTAAAACTTGGCATACAACATAAAGGAGCGCAGCAGCTCTTGGTGATACCGTACCGTATATTTAAGATACTCAAATAATCATAGTTTATTAGTGCGATAATAGTCATAATAATCATAATTTATGGGTACCACAAAATATACAATATTTGACACAAGTCAAATTAAAGTAAATAGAAAAGTACAAGAATAAAAAATATATAAAATACACTAAAATACACACTTTTTTAGTGTAAATTAAAAGAAACGACAAAAGCACTACATTAGAAACATTATAACAAGTTAAAATCACAACCAAGTAAAATGGATTCAAATTAAATGATCAGCCTTAAAGGAATAATGCATTTTTATAATAATAACCTATACTTTTATAAATATGAGATAAGCGTAATTACAGCATGGTTTTCACTACTGGTATAAAATGCAGAACCGAATCCGAATAGAAAAGGGTAGTAGTAGATGACGTCCTATTTGCACGAATTCACGCAATATTTTTACCTATTATTGACGTGTGTTGTATTTTGTGTCTGGATAATATTTAAATTACTCTTATTGGCTTTGTATGGCAAATGTACGATAACGATGCATCTCAGGTAAAAAAGAAAAAACTGTATAAATTAAAAGACTCTAGGATCTTTAAATTACGAGGCTGGGCCCGTTGAGCTCCCCTTGTCGCAGAAAAAATATTGGGCTGGGCCCGTTGCGACCCCACACATTGCCAGATCCTTTTAGAGCAAGTAGCTCGCATCTCGACCCATTTTTCCAAGTTCAAACGGTTATTAATTCTCATTCTATTCAATCTATATATATCCAAATATTCAATCTATATATATCCAAATATTGGAAGACGTATTCTTTCAAATTTCCCATGATGCATCAAAGGCAAAGCCACCTATTCAGACTCGTAAAATTGCCGAAATGTTGAACATTGAATATTGGGTTGGCCCGATGCGACCCCCCACATTGCCAGATCCTTTTAGAGCACGTAGCTCGCATCTCGACCCGTTGGTGGCTTGCCAAAATTGCTGCTTATAGCTTGATAAATGTCCAGATTCTCCGATCCAGACCCATTTTCTCATAAATGAGATTTCAGGCAAATAAATCTACTTACTTACCAATAAAAACTATTCGCATCGATATGTTAAAAGTACAATTTTACCTCGAAATCTACTATAAAATCCACCAGAGACTGCCACTAGTCATCAAAAAAATGCCCACATTTTTTGTTCCTGGCCCATTTTTCCAGGTTCAAACGGTTATTAATGAGCTTTCAAGCTATTAAATGTATAAATCTACATATCCAAATATTGGAAGACGTATTCTTTCAAATTTCCCATGATGCATCAAAAGCAAAGCCACCTATTCAAACTCGTAAAATTGCCGAAATGTTGAACGTTGTTTTTTTTGGAATTTTCAGCATGTTGCAATTTAACCTTTAAAAACTGTAGATTTAACGTAATAATTCGCAAACGGAAATATGATCGCCAAAAACAATTTACCGTTGCCTAAAAACATGCCGAATATAATAAGTTTATGGCAACTGAAATCGCTCCATTCACTGCTTCTCGCGTGGCTAAACTCGACACCGACTTTACCCGAATGAACGTCACATATCCAAGCGTTACGACTCAGCCTTATTCACTTTCTAGGTGTGCAGTATGCGCCTAAAGAAGTTTTTACTTCGAAAGGATCCAATTTGTATGATACCATTTAGTCGATCACCCCTATATTCGATTCATGAATCTTGTCTTCAGTAGGTATATATACAACGAATCAGAGATAGATAATGTATAAATACAAGATATAAGATAAGGACTTGAACCTTAACCTTGTTTTACTGTGAGTTATTTATTTACAGAAAATAATTACAATTTTTAAGAGAAGATTTCAATTTGCAGGAAACTTCTTCGATATTTGTCGATTGTATTGTTTTTTGTTATCTTCATTCATCAGCTGTCTATTGACAAATAATGTCACTTCAAGTCAAGAATAATAAACTAGAGAAGGATGGTTACTTCCCATAAGGAGCCTATGTTCACTTACGATCGCCCCGTGCCCTGCGGTCCCCTCACCTACATTGACGTTGCTGTCATTGCATCTTCTATGTTTTCGTTATATATTTAGCTTTTTTTAGTGATGTTTTAAAACCATTGATCGTTTGGTGCTTTGAACACTGAGAAACTTGGATACTTATTATATTTTTCGTTTGATCCTAAAGAAAATCCTATAAATTGAGGATTAAAGCAGATACCAAGTGCCTGTTTTGCAGAGAATTTTTCAATGCAGTGTTTTATTGATTTTTTTTTATTAAATAACAACTTATATCATTTTTAAATGTAAGCAAGTCTGGGATGATTGATAATATTTACCTAATATTGTAGAGAAATAGTCAAACGGTTTTATTACACAGTGTGTCACTTAATTATTTATGTTTTAAACAATAGTTTTTTTTAAAAGTAGGTATGTTCACGTACATACACTGGAGAGTAATTCTTATTTATGCATTGTTTAAGATCCTTAGATTGTGGCCTTGCTTATCACGTTAGAATATCATAAATATATTACGTCATACAGCATGTCGAATCATATATTGAGGATTTTTCATTCATAAGCACCCATGTTATTAGCATTATGAATGTAACACTTACTAGTTAATACACACAAATTATAAAAGTGAGGTTTTCTTAATTCAATGTTATTTCCCGTAATCTTGGAAATAGAATGTCGAATTCTGAGTGCCACAAGAAAATTATTATTTTGAATATCAGTAAACATGTACATAGATCCAAAGAAAACTTGTTTGTAGAATAAAAGGACTAAGTAATGTTCAACGAAAAAAACAGTAATTTCATAAGAAACAGTTTAATTTTATTATCCATTTAAAATTTTGAGTTTAAACACATTTTTAAAAAGCCTAAACAAGAAAATAGTATTGACCGTACGTCTTTGCCTTATGTATCTTAAGGCTTTCGCGCCAACTTCGTCGCGTGGCTACGTCACGCTAGAGCAGCTGTCCGTGAAAAAATCCGGCTGATGTAACCATCCTTCTCTAGTTTATTATTCTTGACTATTTTTTGTATACCTAAAACCACATCCAATTAGCTCTTTTTTGGTGACGTTTATATTAATACGTATGTATGTACATCTAATAACAGGCTAATATTTAAGGAGGTTATTCTTGGGTCCATTTTGAGAAGAAAACTTCGTATGAACATATGTCTTACAAGTCTTAACTATTGAATTACAGGGTCCTAAAATTTTAAAAAAGAAATCTTATTTTTATTATAACTTTGGGATTACCCTAGATATTTTTGTGAAATTTGGTACACTTCTTCTATGAATCAAGATGCATTTTCTGATGTACAAACAATTTTCTTACTTTTACCAGTAGTGACGTCTGTACGGGTTTTTCAATTGAATATTATTGAGCAAAAATATGTTACGCCTCTGATTGTTTTTGAAGTAAGTAAGTATTTTTGAAATGCCCACTCCTTTCTGAGCAAATATGGTTTCTTGATCTTTTTTCGTTTGACGTAATGAATGAATTTTATTTTTTTATGCGAAACCCGTACGTCAAACGGAAAAAGATCAAGAGACCACATTTGCTCAGAAAGGAATGGGGATTTCAAAAATCATTTTTCCTTTAAGAAATAGCAGTGGCGTAATACATTTTTCTTCAAAAATATTCAATTAAAAACCCGTAGACGCGCCACTGGTAAAAGAAATAAAATTGTTTGTACATCAGAAAATGCATCTTGATGCATAGAAGGCGTCTACTAAATTTCACAAAAAAGTTATAATAAAAATAAGATTTCTTTTTAAAAGTTTAGCATCCTGTAGTTCAAAAGTTAAGATTTGTAAGACTGTAAGACATATGTTCATATGAAGTTTTTTTTTCTCAAAATAGACCCCAGAATAACTTCCTTAAATATTAGCATGTTATTAAGAAACACCCTGTATATAATACGTATCTACACTATTTAAATATATTAGAGTTTATTACAATGAAACATATCTTAAATAAATTTACCTAAGCTCAAGAAAAGAGACACTTCAATCGGCGTGCTGTTATCATATTATGTCTAATGGTACCTTATCATTTGTTTATCTTCCTTGAATGCGGTCCTTCTGGTTTATACAGGGTAACCGTGTATTATATCATTTGTATTTATTTTTATCGAAGTGGTACTGCTTGGCAATGACATTATATTTTGAGCGATTTAGATGCCGAAAGTTAGTACCTTTAAATCCGCCATTGCCGGTTCCATGCCCGGATGACAAAGGATGAGGGGGGGGGGGAGTAACAACCTCGTTTAAAAAAAATCAGGGTTCATCTGGCCAAGGAGAAGAAACCTCTGAGGTCAAGAGAGCGGAAGAGCATTTTCAAAAAGTTCAGTAAGACAGTAACCTAGAGGACGGAAACCTTGAAAGAAAATTTCCTGGCCCCCCAGGTTGGGGGTTGAGGCACTAGGCCAACTCCCTAGTACTCGCAAAAAATGTAAAATGTTAAAAAAAACTTAATCAACAGCCTGGGAAGCGGAAGGAACGCCAAAGACGAACCAAGCAACGAAAAAGGATTATGATTTTTGGCACATGGAATGTACAAGGTATGAAATAGTAAATGAAATGAATAATATGAGAATCGACGTGGCGGATTAACAGAGACCAAGAAAAGGGGCAAGGGGTCCGAAAACCTGGGGCAGTATGATCACTTCTACAGTGGAGTAGCAAAGGAAAAACGTGCACAACAGGGAGTGTCCATGTTGGTCAAAAAGAAGTGGAGAAAGTATTTCACCAACTGGGAAGCAATCGACGAGAGAATGATGAAGCTAAACGTTACTATACACGGATATAGACTAACAATCTTTGGTGTATATGGAGTTAATGAGGATGCAAATGTAGCCATGAAAGATAGCTTTTTTTGAGAGGTTTAACGCAGAAATTACCTCAGTCAGTGCATCCAGGGAAGTGGTAATTCTAGGAGACCTTAATTTCAGGACAGGAAAGAAAAGACAAGATAACATCATAGGTAAATATGGAGAGGAGACTGTCAACGATAACAGAAACAGACTAATAGCACTCTGTGACCAGGTGCGATTACAGATCGAAAATGGCTTCTTCCAACATCGCAAAATACACACGTATACATGGTTTCAACCCACCAGAAATCTAAGATCAATTATTGATTACTTGATAACAAAACAAAGAACAAAATTAAAGATACAGGACGTAAGCGAAAAGGGGAGCAACATGTGGAAGTGACCACTAATTTCTGGAGGCAAAAATACTTTTCCCATATAGAGGCCAAAACAAAAACCAACTTGAGAATGAGGATGAGAATAGACAGCAAGAACTAAGTCAGAGAAGCCTCGAACAGGATAGTAGACATACAGCTGAAAAAAAGATCCCAATTAGAAACCCCAGAAGAAGAATATCATTTCCTGAAAAATAATTTACAGAGCGCGGCTGAAGAAGCGCTAGGTATAGTGGAACGAAAGCAAGATCGAAGAAAACCCTACTGGTGGGATCAAGAGATAGAGCAAGAAATATAGAGAAAAAGGAAGAAGTACCATGATAACCTAAGTATAAGATCAGAAAATAGCAAACAAGAGTACAGACGGTCTCAGATAAATGTGAGAAGGCTCATCACTCAGAAGAAAAATGAATCGTGGGAAAAAAATGCCAGAATATCGAAGCTTGTATAGGTGGTCAAAGGAGCACAGGAGATTGGAGAATAATAAAATCTATAAGACAAGAGACTACCAGAGATATCATATCACCAATAAGAGCCGAAGAGTGGGATGCACATTTTGAGAAACTACTTACAGAAAAACGAGCAGAATTTCAATCTTGAGATTGCAAGAACATTAGGATCTCCACTAACAGTGACACTGGCAGAGATAAAAAAGGTATGTACGACACTAAAAAATGGGAGAGCAGCAGGACCAGGAAATATCCCAGCAGAGTTGATAAAGTACGGAACAGAGAAGTTGTACCACAGGCTACGTAGCCTATTTCAAAAATATTTAAATAATCACGACGTTCCAGACGAGTGGAGAATCTCATATATATATCCACCATACATAAAAAAGGAAGAAAGGACAACTGCGATAACTATCGGGGAATCTCAGTAACTAGCTCTTTAAGTCAAATATATATATAGCAAAATTATCAGAAATAAAATGGAAAACGAATATCAAGATATGGAAGCAGAAGAACAAGCAGGTTTTTGAGCAGGTAGATCTACCTCAGATCATCTATTTTGAGTTACTGAAGTAATTGAGAAAAAAGTAGTATTTGGCCAAGAACTGCATTTGCTATATGTGGATCTATAAAAAGCTTACGACAGCGTCCCGTTGAGCCTTCTCTGGGAAGCGCTAGAGAGAACAAATATTAATGTAGGACTAATCAAATCCATAAAATAAGAGATAAATTGACTAAAGGGTTTAGGGTCACAAAAGGTCTTAAACAAGGGTGTTGTATTTCTCCTACACTATTCAAGGTCTACTTAGAACAAGTACTGAAGCAATGAAAAAGAAAATGCCAGTACATGGGTATTCCTTTGCACGATAGTACTCTCTATACGTTATGTTTCGCCGTCGACCAAATAGTGGTGGCACAGGATTACGAGGACCTGGAATACATCACGCGAAAACTAATTGAAGAGTACAAAAAGTGGGGATTGGAAGTAAACCTGAACAAAACTGAATATATGTGCGTAGGTGGATGAAGCCAGGATTTAGTTCTCAACAACGCACAACGCATCAAAGCCTGCCATGAATATAAATATTTAGGTCTCAAAATAACATCCGATGGAAAACTGGACTATGCCATTAAAGATCGAAACACTCTGGGAAGGAGAGCAATATCACTAATGAATGGGGTGTTGTGGGATAGAATCATCTCAAATAAAAATAAAGGCTTATTTACAATGTTATCATAACATAGGGTTCAGAAGTTTGGCAAATTAAGGAGAGAACGGAGAGGATGCTGTGTGCTACAGAGATGGATTACTGGAGAAGGGCTGCAGGAAGATCAAGGAGAGAAAAAATCACCAACCAGAGAATTAGAGAAATAATGGCAGTGGAACATACCATAGTCGATGACATTCGAACAAAACAACTAGTACGGTACGGTCATGTGCAGAGGATGGAGGAGAACAGATTGCCTAAACAGGTGTTAACGTGGAACCCAGCTGGAAGAAGACGACGAGGAAGGCCAAGAAAGAGCTGGAGAGAAGGAATCGATAGTGAAATCAGATAGAGGCCTGGACCTTTTATAAGGCAACATATAATTTAGACATTCATTGTCGTCTCAGGATTCGTAGCATATCCCTCGATACCAATATAGAATTCTGTTTATTTTAAAATGAAATAGGCATATTGTCTGAAGAATGTCAGCCGCTTGAATCGAATTGAGTGTATTTTTGAATTCTGCATAAAATTATGTGGAGATAATTTGAGTAAATATACTAAACGTTTGCCTAAACAGAAAAACACGTGAGATTTCCCGCGAAAATACGCTATTGTTAATATTTCGTTTAAATGAAATCTTTTCAATTTATTTCTTTTTAGTGTCTACAAATCCAATTAAAATTGCCTAGCTTCACGCACTTTAGGTTAGGAAATTTAGACTAACCTAAGCTTCGTTTCGCGTGCTTTAATTTTGCTCCTCCAACCTAACCCAAACCGAAGTTTACGGAATAATTTCTGTAGACTTTGCCCAAACTAACCGGACACAACCATTAGCAAAATGAAAGCGTGCTTCACACGCTTTAACTTAGCTAAAAGTACCCAAAACTAACCCATAGAGTGGAAATAATGGAAATATATCAAGTTTTTCCTAAATTTCTTTGATAAAAAAGTGAAAAAAATAGCACTTACCTATCAAGTCCTAGTTTATATGCATAAGAAAATTAACAAATTATACTTACATAATGTGTGTAGGATACAAAATCAGGGAAATAATCCGAATAATTGCAATATGAACAAATATTGTTGAATGTACTTACCCGAAGGCTATAGACTTCGATGTTTAAAGTAAGATTTTGCCTCGAAATATCCTATAAAATCGTCAAAAACAGCTGCTTATCGCCTGGAAAATGTCCAGATTCTCGAATCCTGACTCATTTTCCCGGATTCAAATTTCCCATAATGCATTAAAAGCAAAAGTATCTAATCATACTTATAAGTATAAGTAAGTATAATTTACGATTTTCAGCATGTTTCCCTTTAAGATCGATTTTTTTCGTATTTCCCGATCTCGCACAGAAATGTTCTGTAGCAGATATATCGAGATTTACGACTGAGATTATTTTCTTAAAAAAAAAATAGGAAAATAGATTTTTCAAACTGAAAATCAAAAAATCACCAACTCGGCATTTTTAATCGGATCGGTGAGATTTTTTGGTATATTCTGCCCATATCCCTCCTCTTTAACGTATGAAAGTTTGGGTTAGATTATTGGGTTTTGCAGTAATAAAATATTAAGTGGTGACGTGTCGAGTCAAATCTCCAAATGGCAAAAAGTCAAAATTCAACTAGCTCACCCTGTATAAAACGCATCATCATTTCAAATATCATCAACATATATATTAGAAATCAGAAAAAAAAAGATCTTTCGTTTTAGCGCAGGGTGTTTCACTTAAAAAAGTGAAGTCGCCTATATTTTTCCATTTTTTGATGCGATATTTTTTTCCTGATAACTTGGAAAAAAACCTACAATTTTTGTGTAAAACTTTTTTCTATCTTCAAAAATATCGGCTAGGGACCCACGTAAATATAATCAAAGGCCCTGTACTATTTCCTGTGTCAGTGCAGAAAAAGCTTTGAGGCTTTGAGCATGTATTTTCAGCACTAGTGCGGAAAAGTGCGACTTTCAACACACATGAGTGATTTTTCGCGTGGCACAACTCTGTGATATATCGCTCTTTCGATATAAAATGTAGTTAACTCAAGGAAAGGAATATTTTAGTTCGTATAGACGCTATCGGGCCCTGAATTGTAGCGTAGGACATCTTGTATATCTACTTAAAAAAAAATCTATTTCATATATCCATCCAAAAAATTGCACTTACATGCTTGCCGTTTTTGGGACAACCTGAGTATAGCTTTTTAATTGCATATTGATTGATTATGTAGATCTTATTTATTATATTAATAGTCGACTGCAAAAATGTAAATTTTGAAAAAACGTGTTATATCTCAAGGAAATATATTCATATACAGAGTGATGCCTAATAAGAAACCTGTGCTGGATAAAATGCATCTTATTATTAATTAAAGAAGTATTTAATGCCTTATGATATAGGAAGGAGATAAAAAAAAGTCGCGTGTAACACAATACACGTGATAGAAGTGAATACTTCTTTACCGATTCCATAAGAGAGAAAGAGAGCGAGAGAGAGTCATATACTTTATCTCTCTATCAATCAATTGATAACGCATGGAAAGTAATCTGAAAGATACCAGTGCAATGTTTATGAACGCACTTGGTGACAGAAATGTGTAACCGTTTACTGAACGCACCCTGGTAAAGTCGCACGAAAGAATCAAATATCAAGGAGGCTTTGAGAATAATAAAAGAATGGAGCAGCGTCCTGTCAAATTGACAATCAGTGAATCAGTCAGTCGGCGATTAATTACCATAATTTTCGAGTTTGTTGAACATAATAATACACACAACTTTTAAAAAAACCTATTTTGGCATGAAAATGTTGCTTTGAGTACAAGAAAATGGGAAGAAATTCTGTAAGTAGTGCAATCTAAATTTTTAATCTTCGTAAAATCTAAAACCGATTTTGAATATGTTTTTGAAAAATGAAGATGCGCAGACGCAGGTGCTTATTTTTGTTTAACTGGTTGCAGTGCAGGGGGTAAAAGTAGTTCTCAAGCTTTTGAACTTGTAGCTACGTTGCCAAATAAGTGATAAAAATATGGTTATATTTTTCGTTTGCTTCTTCTCAATTCTTTTAAATTATTTGGATTAGTTTGAGTTCGCTTGTGGAGGGAATTGGGTGAACTGAGTAGCCTAAAAACCAACACTGCCGGTCCCAAGCCCGGATAAAGGAGGAGGGTGGAGCGGGAGGCCAACAACCCCTCCCCGTAAAAAAACCCATTATTATGAAAACTGGAACACAGTCTCGGAATAGGACAGAGAATAAATATAGACGACCCAAGCAACGAAAACGGAGCATGAATATAGGAACATGGAAAGTACTAAGCTGGTATAGACTAGGAGCAGCCCTGTACGCCATAGAACAACTGGAAATATACAACATGGACATTACAGCTATACAGGAGGTAAGGTGGCCCGAATCTGGGAACGAAGCACAATTAGCAGATCCACGGTCTACTTCAGCGGCAGCCAGCAGAACAGGCACGAACGCGGTACGGGTTTTGTAGTGGCGGAGCGCCTCGTGGATTCACTCATAACATTCCAACCAATAAGCGAACGTATATATGCTACATACGTTTTAAAGGGAATTGGTACAACCACTCCTTCATAGCAGCGTACGCACCAACCGAAGAACGAGACGAAGACGAGAAGAATGCTTTTTACGACGAGCTAGAGGGGGTAATTACAAACGTCCCAAAACAAGACCGATTGATGCTGTGTGGGGACTTCAACGCTAAGATCGGAAAGGAGGAGTTCCTGAAGCCACATGTTGGCAAGTACAGTCTCCATGACATATCGAACGGTAATGGTCTGAGACTAAGCGGACTGGCGGCGGCTAACAATATGATGGTAAGGTCTACGTTGTTTGACCACAATAACATACATAAACAAACATGAAGGTCAAATGATAGAACTACAAGAAACCAGAATGACAACATTTTGATCGATGCCAGACACGGGAACAATGTCACGGACATAAGGAGTTTAAGAGGAATAGATGGAGATACGGACCATTTTTTAGTAGGAGCGAGTTATGGAGCGAATATCGAGTACAAGAAAGGAAAAGATCACGTCAGTAATGAAGTGGGATATCGAGAAACTGCGAGAACCTACACATAAGCAAGCATACCAGAACCATATAAATGACAGACCAGAAACAACGGAGCAACGGGAAGAAGCAGAATACTCTTGGGCATGTATCAAGGATGCGATGAAAAGCGCAGCAAATACCACGCTGGGAACAAAGCCAAAGGCCAAACGAAAGGAATGGTTTGATGAAGAGTGCAGGAGAGTACTGGAACCAGTGGCGGATTTACCCTAAGGCCTGGTAGGCCCGGGCCTAGGGCGGCCAGATTTTAAGTTGGCAATAAAGTAATTTCATTATGTAGTCTATATGGCGGATGCTGAGAAAGGGGCGGCTGATATCTTGGAGCCTAGGGCGGCCGAGACTGCAAATCCGTCACTGACTGGAACTTCGTAATCAGGCAAGAATAATAATGCTGCAAAACCAGACGGAATCGAACAGAGAAAGATATAGGAAACAGAGAGCTGAAGCAAAAAGAACAGTGAGAAGGAAAAAGAAAAACCATGAGCTACAGAAATTTGAAGAACTGGAACAAGACCGCGTAAACAACCGTCCAAGAAAGTTCTTTCAAGAAGCATCAAACATAAGAAAAGGATTCCGACCTAGAGGCAAAATAATGATCAGGAAGGAGGATGGCAACCTAATAAGCGACAAAAAAGAATTGATTGGAGAAATGGAAACAGTATTTTGATACACTTGTGAACATTAACAACGACAATGATCACAGCCCTACAGTATACCACTCGGCAGAACAGTCCATAGATGACCCTACATACGAGGAGATGATAAAAGTCATAAATAAGCTTAAAAACAATAAAGCCCCAGGAAACGATATGATTCCCTCTGAATGTATCAAGAATGGAGGGCAGACATATGCATAGACTCATCCTATTAATATGGGAAGATGAAACAATACCAAATGAATGGAAGGAAAGCATAAGTGTCCCCATACACAAAAAATGAGATAAAAAGAAGTGCAGCAACTATAGAGGAATCTCCCTCATCAGCACTGCATACAAAATCCTAGCCAACATAGTCCTGGAACGCCTAAAACCAATTACGGAAGAAATCATTGGAGACTATCAGTGCGGTTTCCGAAGTAGCAGATCAACAGTGGACCAAATTTTCACAATAAGACAGTTGCTGGAAAAATTCTAGGAATTCAACCGGGAGGTCCATCATCTTTTCGTGGTCTTCAGACAAGCATACGACAGCATATTGCGTGTTAAACTTTGGGATGCAATGGCGGAAATAGGGATTCCTAAGAAACTTGTGAATATAACCAGGATGTGTATTGGCGGCTCCCGGATTAGAATACGAATCGATGATATACTTTTCGACCCTTTTGAAATAAACAACGGACCTAAGCAGGGGAACGCATTATCTCCAATTCTGTTCAACATAGCTCTTGAGAGAGTAATAAGAACCGCCGAAATGAGCGCTGAACTTTTCGGTCAGGACGGCCCAAAATTATTACTGGCTTTTGCCGATGATATTGACGTGGTGGGAAGCTCGGTGCTGACGGTGAAAGACCTCTTTTCAAGGGTAGAAACACAAGCCTAACAAATAGAACTCAGAATAAACGAAGACAAAACCAAGTACATGTACACAAACAGAACAGGACGTAGAGGTAGAGTAGGTCAAAATGTCACTATGGGTGAATACAATTTTGAGAGAGTCACAGCTTTTAAGTATTTGGTAGCCACATTCACTCAGGATAATGCTCTAATAGAAGAAATTAAAGTTCAAATTCAAAGTGGAAACAAATGCCTGTATGCACTAAGGTCGGTACTAACCAGATTTTTCGACCAGTGCGAAGCCCAGTGACACAACAGCAGCGAGTAAGAACGAACCAGGAAATAGCAGTGCTATACAAGGATCCGATATTGTGAAGGAGATAAAGACGAGGAGGCTGAGATGGGCGGAACACGTGCAAAGACAACCTGACACACGGATGATAAAACTGGCCTGGGAAGGAGCGCCAATGGGACGAAGACCGTTGGGACTCCCTCGAATGAGACGGCGGGGCAACATCTAAGGACCATCGGAGTGGATTACGACCGAGCATTGATGGCAGATCGGCAACAGTGGAGGCGAATAGTACAGTCGGCCAAAACCCACCCCGGGTTGTATTGCCATGGATTAAGAAAGTAAGTTTGAGTTAGACCTGATTCACTCTCCTATTTCGGTGCGTTTAAATGCCACAAGTTGAGAATTAACCCATACCAGGCCTAGATTTCAGTTTTGGTATTAAAAGAGGTTCAAATATTGACATTTCTTTTCTTCTTTACCAATTTTATGAATGAAAAAGAGAGTGAGAGAAAGCGAAAGAGATTCATATACTTTATATCTCTTGCGAGACGACAATTTCGAAGCGTGTCGTGACGCGACCTTGAAAAATCACTCTCAAAGCATTCACTTCAAAAATTAAACGAAAGTTTCTTACTTTATACCGAAAAAAAACATAAGATGTCAGCAATGATTGGCGTAACAAAGTTGTTGTAAAATATGATATAATACCCCTGTAGTAAAATAATCGTAATAAACTACTCTGTAGGTGCAATAACAACGATTTCATTTGGCGTCATGATTCCATAATACACGCCTCGTTAACGCAAGTAAAATATCATTTTGGGGCCACCCCGTATCACGTTGTTTTCACATGTAATTGAAATTTTAATTTCCAGGCACTCTGAGCTCGACAAAATGATTAAAGTGTTTATTTTGTTCGAAATGGTTTCGAACGACGGCAAAACAGTAAAAACGTCCCCGAAGGAAAAATTTATGAAAACGACGCCGACAGTTATGTAGCTATATAGTACGTTTTCCTGTAATTTTATCCGCGCGATTTATAATGTTTATATTTACATGCGGCTGATGATAAGTAGCGATTTAACGTGCCGATTAATCGCCCGATTTGTGATATGGATTAACTTCAGTTTAGTCGTGATTTTCGTTTAAAAAAATGGTAACAGTGTTGGAGCCCCCCGACGGGGGGTACGGGTGGGTGATTGTGTTTGCCAGTGTTTTAAGCAATGTAAGTTTATGCTCTCACTCACTTTATTTATCATTTTGTATCATTTTTGTTTTTTTTTATAAATAATTAATTTCTAGCCAACTTATCTAGTGTATTATATTACAAGGGAGAAGAAATAATTAGGTAGGTATACAGTGTGCCTCACGTAAGCGTCTCACTCAAGATTTGGGCTAAAAATTCATTTTATTTAGGTATCCGAAGATGTTGCCGATTTGGACGCCAATTATGATCGAAAAACAATTTTAAAAAAATAATACTCAGCTTCCCGTTTGACCCGAAAAGCTTCAAGTCTACTTACTCATCATATGCGCAAATCCTGCACTGTAATAGGGTTCTCTCTAAAAAAAGGCAATAGGGGGTCAGATATAAAAACTTTATTTAAATTAAATAGTAAATTAAGAAGATTATTAAAAAGAAGATTAAAGAATTACGGAGTATCTGTCCATGATCATCTTCTGCGAGTTTAAAACTTTAATAATTTTTTTTTAAATTCATATTTCGAAAACCAATAATTTTCCAAGAAAACCGTGATCATTTTCGAATTCAACAGGTTCAAAAGTATAAGTATAGTCGCAAAAAGTATAATTTTTCGCAAAAATTTGAAAAAATCGATATGAAATTCTCTTCACCTTCCTTCAATTCTATGAAAATGCGCTAACTCGATAACGTAGATAAAGAAAATATCGTTAGTTTTTCTCCAGTCGGTCCGAATTTCCAGATATTCATCCAAATTTTGCGAAAATAACTTTCAAAACAGTGATTCAAAAATTAACCAAAAAAGCGATAGAAAAATGCGATTTTCACTGTTTTATGGAGAAGAAATGGTTCCATAAATCTTGAAATATTCAAGCCGCTCTGACATGTTTCGCATGTTTTATAGGGGCTCGAAGTCCATCCATCCATATCTGAATTCATTTTAAAAACCTTACCAATATTCCTTGTTCCTACTGAAAAGCAACTCCATAACAAACACATAACTACTAGAGTATAGACTGGTGGTCAGCCTTTTGACCAGACATAGCCGCTGGTGATATAACAGTTGAAACTATAGGTTCTACAATACTTCTTCTTCTTCTAACACATGCAAATCTAATGCAACAGGCAAATATCTGCAAAGCAAAACGACATAGGGATTGCCTAAATTTACGCCCTTTTCGCCCTCTAGAAGAGGAGGTAAAAAACTAAATAGAACTTCAAAATGAGGTCCCCCCCCCCCCCCCCCCCCCCCCAATTCATATTTAAAAAGAAGATGGCACCTTGTCATTTGGCTGGAAAGTTCAGTTTTCTTTTGATCAATATTTTACTTACCTCACTCGGAGTTAGAAGGGTAATAATTAGATAACTCTACGTATATTAGTAGTCATAGTCATAATCGTAATTGTTTTAGTTTCTCTTGGTCCCGCTGATCCAGAACGTGGTGCTCATCTTCAAAGACAAGATGCTCGAAATCGATATGACCATAACTCAGATGTGGTTTACTCTCAACGTTCACACCTGCTTCGGCCAGATCACGGGCTTGATCAACAACTCGCTTCTGAAACGGTTTGGTTACCGGAAAGTCACGTTGGCCGGAGTGACTTTCGTATTTTTTGGACTCAGCATGAGCTCGTGGATCCACAACTATCTGGGGTTCATGGTCACGTTTGGGCTGGTTACAGGTGAGTGAATTATTTTTTTTTTGTAACCAATTTCAGCATGGAGTGAGCGCTTAAAATCCAGAACTTGCTTCTACTTAATATTGATGACGAAATTATGCTTCGTTATCTTTTAAGGTGAAGTTGCAGTCCAAGGAGCTTCGTCAGAAGGCGATGATTTAAAAAGGGTAGGATCAATAGCATAGTTGTTGATTACTGAGAAATAAATATTTGAACAGCAAAGAACGCGTATCCCAATTTGGCAAAAATACGCCATAAATTAGGCATTAACAACAATGAATTCTAGTTCTATAACATTTTTTGAAACGTAAATATATTGCCATTTTTGTCAATCTATAGCTTAAGAGAAGCAGGATGATTAAAAGCATATAATCATTGTATAAATACAATGATATAATGCATTATAATATAAACCGACCGTGCCTTTCTATGTATGATATTGACTTGGCTTATGACACAAAGTTTTGTTATAGACAGAACTATAAGAGTTCTGATTAACATGTATTCTTCCATGTACACCATGTAAAAACAATAACAATAAGTCTATTGACAAAACCTTAATTAATTTACACTCGACTCGGTGATTATAACGCGCATGTCTTTCCCTTGAGGTGTAGTTGAATTGATTATCAGGTTTGGCCACTATGTATAATGTAGTTCTTAAGAGTCGCGTTGCGTCTTTGTTTAATTTTGGTTATTTAATTTAGGTAATTATTTGAACGTCTTAACGGCAGCCCAGTAACTTGATTTCACTCAGAGCTCTACTTCACCAGATTCAACTTTAACTTAAAGCTTCAACAGATTTATTTCAACTTCGACTTTATTACTTCCGGAGGAGCACTTAGGAGGGAGCAGAGTTTTAGGTTTTGGGAGACCCAATCCAGAGATGACCTCTCCAAAGAGTAGGTTCTGGTTACAGGTTTGGGATACCACTGAGGGCATCCGCAAGCTATGGGCACCGGATGAATGGAGTCTGCCGGACTGACGCTCCGCTCCAGAATTTATATCTGCGCGTTGCAAGTTAAAGCTTATTATCGTTTGCCTTATTGTTAGGTCTTTAATATCAGTGGAATAATTAGGCCAAGATAGTATTTAAATTTGTTCTTTTTATTGTACGATCAATCATTTGTGTCGAGTACAATTGTTGCACAAAATCATTATTTGGATTATTTAAAGCAAAATGAAAGGCTGGCGCTTCCAGACTATAACTAAAACAAAACAAAACCAACATTTTGTTAACTTTGCAAAGCTCCTTCTCCTTTAACCTTTAACATTAATCAATATCAACTCTGATTGTTACCTGTACCCTTCTTTGCTGCTTTGATATTAACAAGCAAATCAGTAGGCTCAGTCATCTGTTGCATTCCAAGTTCTGCCATTATTCGACGAATCCAACAGACTTCTTGAATTCCACTCGTAGCAGCACGATATTCAGCCTCTGCTGATGATGTTGAAGTTACTGACTGTTTTTGAGCAATCCAGACAATCGGACCTCCAAGTTCGATTAGTATACCACTAAAAAATATACCAAAGTGTTCAGTTCCTCCGAGATATCGAAAAACTCGTTCGACCATCTTCCAACCACTAACACTTGGTTCGCTAACTCTTCGACTTAGATAGTTTACAGCAAAACTAATATCTGGTCTCGAAATTGTGGACAAGTATAACAAACTACCAATAGCCTCTCGATACGGCTTGTCTTTCAAAAGTTTGTCATTTACTTTATGCTCTGTCTGCATTCCAGGTCCCATTGGCGTTGAAACTGGATGTGCATCTTCGAATCCAAAACGTGCCAGTATCTTTCGAGTGTATTTCTGCTGTGTAACTGATATTCATTTCTTCATCAGTTCAATTTCCATTCCTAGAAAAAATAGTTTTCCATCCTTCGGAGTTGAGAACTTCATTTTGAACTCTCTGCTCAATCCAACTAAAACTTGTTCCATTCTCCTTTCATCACAGGCAATCATTATTCCATCATCCACAAATATTCCAACCAACACTGTCTTTTCTTCATTGTAAAATATACATGGATCATTACCCGTGTCTATGAATTCCAATTCTTCCAAACTTTTAGTAAACTTCTTGTTCCAATCATTTGATGCTTGCTTCAAACCATACAGATTTCGTTTCAGTAGACATACTTTACCAATCTTGTCATCAAAGCCTTCTGGCTGTAACATATAAATTTCTTCAGACAATTCTCCATTCAGGAAAGCTATGTTGACATCGAATGTACAAATTAGCATTCTTTTTCTCACTGCATAACTCAACAATAGTCTAATACTTGCATGTCGAGCCACAGGTGCAAATGTTTCATTGTAATCTATCCCGCGTTGTTGATCAAAACCACGTGCGACTAGACGTGCCTGCAGATAACCATCTGCTTTCTCTCGTAACACCCATTTGCATGTCAACGGTTTCCGATCTTCTGGCAATTTAACTAGTTCCCATGTTTTCATCTCTTGCAGTGAATTAAACTCTTCTTGCATTGCTTTCTTCCAACGAGGATCTCTCAGTGCATTTTTCACTGATATGTCTTCAACTATCGCCAATCAACACATAATCTTTATGTCTTGGATGAGATGTTATCCCTTGACGATTTCTTAGTCCATATCTTGGTAAATCTCTAATGATTCCATCTGTCGGTTCTGCCTGATCACTTTCACAACTTTCAAAATTCTCCTCCTGTCCTTGTACTTCATTCTCTGTCTCTGACTCTGCAGACTCATTTTCAGTATCTTGATCAATTTGTTCAGTAGATTTGCAATTTATTTCAGTAAAGCCCCTTTCTGGACCAAGAGGAATAATTAGGCTAAGATAGTATTTAAATTTGTTCTTTTTATTGTACAATCAATCATTTGTGTCGAGTACAATTGTTGCACAAAATCATTATTTGGATTTTTTGATTGATTAAAGCAAAATGAAAGGCTGGCGCTGCCAGAATATATCTAAAAAAAAAAACAAATATTTTGTTAACTTTGCAAAGCTCTTTCTCCTTTAACCTTTAACATTAATCAATGTCAACTCTGATTATTATCTGACTAATTCAAAGTTCAAACACTCTTTCTTTATAATTAATAATGCACTAAAGTCACGAGAAACAGCCTTGCGTCCTTTCATACACATACAACACACACTACACATGCGAGCATACGTGCATTACGTCGAAACTGATTATTCCAATTCGTCAACACTGATACGTTTTTTTTTTTCAAGTTCACACTTAGGAGCGGGTGATAATTATTTCCTGGTTTATACATCTGCGAACTGTTCTTTATTTTTCAGCTCTTGGAGTCGGTCTAAACATGTCCTCCTATACTTTGGCCATCAAATCGTACTTCGTTCGCAACCAAAATAAGGCCATCGGTCTCTCGATGACCCTGACTGCTCTGGGACCCATTTTGATGCCGCAAATCATCAACGTCCTAATCCATAATTATCATCCCGATGGTGTCATTCTGATTCTGGCAGGTAAGAATATTAAGGTGAGAAATATTGCCCACATTCCACATTGATTACACTGATTAATAATTTAGGCATCATTGCTCACGGTTACATTGGCGCCATCCTTCTACAGCCAGTAAAAAACCATATGATCAAAGTAGAAAAAGACGAGGGAGATGCTACAGACAAAGGAAAAGGGAACCGAGATTCTGCAGACGAAGAGACGTTGAAAAATGAAGCTCTAGACGAACTCATGCCTCAGAGTGGACCCGCCAGGCAGTATCAACTGTGTAGGTAAAAAATATTTGTCTTACAGATCACGAGATTAATCATTAAGAAATCCTGCCTATAATCTATCATGACAGAAAGAAAATTATTTCCCAACAAATTTCATTTCGTATAATCGTAAATTAAACGAAATTGCGAAGAGACACGGTGTTTTTTTGAAACTGCAAATTGGAAAATCATTAGATGTGATTTATTGCTCGTTTCCTTTTCCAATTAGTGGTATGTATACAACTAGCCGTAATGGTCGTTATAAAAAGTACGTATTCATTAATTTTCGCATAATGCAGAAATAGACATGCCAATCGTTAAAAAAGAAGACAATGATTTGCACTTTCTTATTTAAGTTTGGGTTTGAGACGGTTTAATCAACCGGACTATGTATAATCCGGTTGGAAAGGAAAGTGCAGATGAGTCTATTCTATGTCAGCCGCTAAAATTTAAAAACTAACCCAAACCCTTATTTCTCATAATATCATCAAGCTATTTATTACATGTTTTGCAGTTCCTCCACGGGAATTTATCAGCAACAGAAGATTCCCAGGTTTCAGGAGGAAAGACTCAGTTCTTTCGATCAGCTACGAACAAGAACATGCCGCCATCATGGGGTTTGATTCGACTCTAGGAGGAAGCTTATATTCGTTGGAATCAGGTAAGGCATTAAGGCCCATATTTTTGAATGACCAATACTTTGATTCGATTGGGAGCCCCGGGCTCCAATATCGATAAGTCTTATGAGTGTTGTCTTTGTGGTTTTGGTTAGCGCTCGTCATGATTCGAACCCAGGTCCCCACCATTACTTCATTGTAGCTCCTGATTTCAGTATTTTGAAATTATCCTTTTTTTTTGCAGTAGGCCAACGTAGAGGTTCAACCCTCATTCCACAAACGAGATATCTCACGAAAACCACTTGGTGGAAGAGCGAAGAAAGTATCAATCTCGAAAGTTGCTACGATATTTTCGACGAGGAAGTACGAACCGAAGAATGTGTTAAAACGAAGAAGATCGACGGAACCGATAAAAAACCAAAAGAAGACAAACACACCGACGCCCAAAACGGGACCGGAGTCCCTCTGGATAAGAACTTCCATTTTCAAACGCACCATATTTACAAACAGTTGAGCTTTAATATCGAGAGCTTGCCTTGGTATAAGAGATGGCTTTATCGAACGGTCGAACTCTTCGGTCTGGATATATTTTTGGATTTGAGATATATAAACATTATGATTGGTACGTTTTGTGATTTGGGCCAACCAAAATGAACCACCTGGAATATTTCTTGGAATATACCGGTGGCATCGTTTTAAATGAACCAATAAGAGCACTTAAACTACTACATTACAATTACCTGTAAGAGACAAAAACTCGACTTCAACCATATTTCTAGCAACTTCAAAAAGTGCTTGACGTCTCTTACTCTTTCGGCATTTGGCACTTTGCTTATACCTTCTCTATTTTAGGTGTTTCCCTGGCGATTATTGCCGAGATGAATTTCACAGTTCTACTGCCATTCCTCCTATTCGAATACTGCCTGACGATATCAGAGATTGCTGCTTTCCTTTCGGTTTTGGGGGCAGCAGATATTTTATTCAGGTTTTTAGCCCCTCATGTGGGGGACTGCTTCAAGCAACCCGCCAGGATCATGATCATGCTGGTATTGGCGATCATAATTATGGCTAGATGTGGTAAGTTAAAAACACCTTTAACCTTAAGATAGAAATGCAATCCAGGTTAGGGTTTATTTGCTTCGTCTTGGATTATTTTACGTTCCCAGCCTAATGATAATTTCTCTATTTTCAGCCTTGATATATATCTCCGACTACCCAACAATCTTGATAATAGCCTTCGTATTGGGTTGTGTCAAAGGGCTTAGAGTAGTCTACATGTCCTTGGTTATACCAAGCTACGTGCCGCAAGAAAGACTGGCTTCAGCTTCGGCGATACAGATCATATCAAACAGTTGCATGTCTTTGCTGGTTGGTCACACGATCGGTAAGTTGTGCGAAAAAGAGGTAAAGAATGTGGCAACATTTTGATCAACCAAAACTAACCTAAATAACTAAACGAGAAACAAAAAATACAATCAGGTTCCAGCTTGAAAAAGAGGCTAAAAATTCACCATCGTCGGGTTTACCGAGCTTGTTCAGGTTGCCCCTGTTTGTGAGGCTCTGAGGTAGGCCATCACAAAATCAAGAAAATTAATGCCTTTTATGTCCACTCTAAATGTCTTTGAGCACCAGAGAATGAGTAATTCTGTATCGGTTTTCCTTAGTCCATGTCATGCCCAATATTGTCCATGCATATATCTTTGGACAAACTGGGAGGTTTTCGGTAAATATATCATCCATGTACTTAATGCCGATGCATGTATCTTTCTGGATATTTTGATCAACCAAAACTAACCTAAATAACTAAACGAGAAACAAAAAATACAATCAGGTTTCAGCTTGAAAAAGAGGCTAAAATCCACCATCGTCGGGTTTACCGAGCTTGCTCGACGAAGATAAAAGAGGTTGCCCCTGTTTGAGGCTGTTTTGTTTGTGAGGCTCTGAGGTAGGCCATTACAAAGTCAAGAAAGTTAATGTCTTTTATGTCCACTCTAAATGTCTTTGAGCACCATAGAATGAGTAATTCTGTATCGGTTTTCCTTCGTCCATCGTTTATCTCTTGCCCAATATCGTCCAAGGAGAAACTGGGAGGTTTTCAGCAAATATATCATCCATCTACTTAATGTCGATGCATGTATCTTTCTGGAAACTGGAAGTCTTTCAACATGTACATCATCCACGTATTATTTCCTTTGATCGGGGTTTAAATTTAAAGCCCACATACATATCATCCATGTAAGCGACGCATATATCTTTGGAAAACTGGAAGTCTTTCAACATACATATCACCTACATAATGTGGATATTATTGGAAACATTGAAAAGGGTTCAACATATATATCATCCATGTAGATGAGATGTGAAATGCTGAGCAAGAATTCTGTTAGCTTTAGTCTTTTTACCATATTTTATGAGATTAAGCATGTGGAAAATGGGTTCAACGTAAGACAAATGCAAGTGGACAAGGAGATGAACTTTCTTTTCTCAGCATTGAGAGATCTTTTGCGAAGCAACCTGCGCTGCCAGTAATTCCCTCAACTTTTGTACTTGTGACGAATTGGTTTCCCTGTCTTCTGTGGCTTCGCGCGGACTATATCTAAGTTTCACCATCGTCGGACAGGCTGGACGATCCAACCAACGCGCCTGTCCGACGATGGTCAAAGAAGGTATTCAACCTATAGCTCGAGATTCACCTTAAATAAGAGAACATTCGCTTAACACCATGGCTTCCCGCAAAGTATACCCAAGTTTTCACCTCCGTCGGACAAGCTTGATAACCCAGCGCCTGCTCGACGAAGGTCACAGAGGGTACCCACCCTATAGCTCCATGTTTGTCTTAAATAAAAGAACACCCACTTGACAAACTAAATATGATCCTGTTGAATCTTGGAGAGGATTCATTTATTTTATGTTTTAGGTGTCACCAGAACAAAAACTGGAAGTTACACTTACTGTGTAATACTGATCAACTGTCTGACTGCTCTTACCATTATCATGTGGACTGGTGATATTTTATACAAAAAATTACGAAGGAAAAGGGTTGATACAAACAATATGAATCTGATTGATGCCAACGAATTGTATTAGTATAAAAATGACACAGATAAATTTGCCCAACTTTGGTCTCTTTATGCCTTTTCCAACGCCTCGCCCGGACCATAGGAAAAGGAAAAGATAATTGCTAATTATATGGATATTTTTGCATAATCAAAAGGAGGGCAATACGTAATCCTGTTTTATAGATGTCCTTGTTTGAATGTATAGTACCTGTATATAATGTATTTAGTTAGGGATGCACGCCAGTGGAAAAAAAAAACACTTTGCTCTGATGAAAAAAAGTGATTGAGGCTGATTGAATGTCATATAATTAAAAGATGAAAGAAAACGAGGGTTTTGATCTTAAGCCATGAATGCTTTCAAATACGCGCTAGTATGTCATAATGACTCCGTTGGGCAGCCAATCAAGTGCTTGGGTTATCTTCGGGATCGAAAAGAAATACCCGTTCATAACTAGTTGGTGCAGCAATGTAGTAGTTGTTTTAAATAAATCGTCGAATATTTAAATAGTAATTCCCTCCACCGCTCACGTCCTTACAGTAAATGCTTCGGTTATTTTAGAGGCTGCTGTTTAACATTTGACATTGTCACAGATACTACGTGATTAACTTCCTGAAAAGAAAAAGGATATCATCATAATATCGTATAGATATCTCATCTGAATACTTACAGAAAATAGTATCGAATTCGAACGCAGCTAAAGTGTTCTATTTTTGCCACCGTAATATCTTTCGTTTTTGGTGCATTGGCAATAAAATGCAATGCAATAAAATGTAATTATAGTTTAGTACCTAGGGAAAACGTACTGATATACTCTAAGGGTACTCGCATGTAAACAATTACCTGAAAATAAAAATCAGTGAAATTAATCATTATTGTATTTACTCATACCTCAATGGATGTTGCTATCATCAAAGGGAATACGGGAACGAGGTTGTTATCGAGGTACTTTGACTGCCAGACCACGGGATTATGCTTTAAGAATTGTCCTTATTCAATTGATGATTGCCATATTTATTGAATCTCCCAATTATTTCGCTTATTAAGTACTCAATTTTCGTTTTATATTGATCTATCATATTATTAATAGGCAGAAATTTATAAGCGAGACTTGTAGGGTAAGACTGGGCCATAATCACCTGCATAGCCCGAAAGAGTGGTTTCGTAATACTCGTTCTGAAAAGAGTAATTGACTTGGATACCCATTTGATGCTGCTTTGCTCATGAGGCTCCTATGTAGCCCTTTGTGGTGCCAATGCCTTCCGAGCTCAAAGGATGCGGTTAATTTTTGGCGAGTTTTGTTGATTATTGGTCAACTTTACCACCTCATGAACATCTAAATCACGTTTGTTAACTACTCTTACAGGCAGCATCGTTGCCTTGGGATGATTGGCTTTGTATTTAGTTTTCTTTATGCGAACTATTCGTTAGAGGCCCCTTAGGTCCATGGTAATTCCAAACACCATCGGCAATAACTTCAGACTGCTTTATTGTTCTTTAACTTTAGTCTTCACATGCTTAACCGTACGGGTCAAGAATTTATTTTTATTCTGGCTCTAAAGAGGTGGGGACATGAAACTTGTCAGGGCTGCTCAGAAGATCCGCAGGAATAGTCCACTCATGTTTTTGTCGACTGTCCAGCATTGGCTAGGGTAAGAGAGGAGAGGAAGAGAGGTGTAGGAAGGATCTCCCTCCCGCGTTCCAATTCAATCATATGTTTAACTTGTAGCAGATTAGCTTATTAGAGTCCTAACTATTTAATGGGTTTCCCCGTTTCCTATAACCTCCGAAATATCGTTCATGAATACGTCTTTGCAGAAACTGGCAGGTGCTCAGCATATATATCGTCCGCGTACTTGAAATGTGAAACCCAAGGTTTGTTCTAATCGACTAGAAAAGCGTACGAAGAACCATCATTTCTAGTTGTAAATTTCTGTTTTGAAGGCGATAAACAACCTGTCATATTGACAAACGAATTAAGCTACTGGAAATTACCGTTTCATGGTCAGTTAGAACAGATCTCTTATTAGTTCAAAATAACTAATATTTAGAACCTCTTGTTCCACTAATTTTTTATGGCTACCTCGAATAAAAAGTCAGTCCATAACAAAGCACTTGATAGGACTACATTATTTTCTTTTTGGCCTTGCTCCTAGCTGATATTTTAACAAAAATCAAGTAAAATTATATCAAATAATTCTCCAGGAGGTAAGGCGATTAATATTGATATTTAATTATTTATACTATAAACAATTGCGTTTCCCTCGTATGTAACCTTCGATATTAACCTTTCATGAGCTACTTTAGATAAACCAATTACCGTACAGAATTGGGAGATCAGAGGTCGCAAATACTACGATAACAACAAAACCACAAACATAGATTAAACAGTTAAGTTTAGAATACAATTTCCACGTGAATAATATATTTTTGCGTAGTGATAAAAGTAGTTTCAAGTTATCCTTGTAAATATTTTCGGAATTTTTTAAATAAGTCGATAAATATATAAACGGTTTCCTAATTAAAAAGATTCCGGTATGTCAGCTAGCGGGCCGAAAATAGTGATTGTAGGAGCCGGTGTTTCCAGCATTGCTGCCGCCACGAAACTTTTGGAAAATGGATTCAGTGATATTACAATTTTGGAAGCAGAGAACAGAATTGGTGGCAGAGTATGCTCCGTGGAATTCGGAGGAACTCTGGTTGACATCGGAGGGCAATGGGTGAGTAAATGGTATGGAAAACGTAAGTAGTGTTAAAAGTAGCTTGACCTCTTAAAATAACAATCTTATAATGTTGCTTTAAAATGTTGCCTTACACTTTATCTAAATAAGTGCCTCTTAAAATCTGGGAAAGGGCAGCAGTCAAGGGTTTCATATCTGGTCAAAATGTAGGCCCCCTGAAAAAGGCAAATCGCGGCCACCTTCAGGGATGCGACTTTATGTGGTAAAGCGTTAAAGAGTATTCAGACAAACTTGAAACAAGAGAAACGGTAAAAGGTAAATTCGGGCGGACCTTTTGACAGGCAAAAGCTAGACGCGGGGTAAAATGCCAGCTAGACACGAGGTAAAATTCCATCTGCACACGGAAAAAATGGGCAATATATTGTTTGCTGGACGCTGGACCGTGTCTTGCTAATATTTTCGAGGTGCCTTGCTCGTATTCTGTCTCGTGTGTGCCAGTCCTACCCCCCCACTCTCCAAATAAATTAAGAACCCGAAAAAAACATATCGGTTAATTGCACATTTGGCAACAGAGTCACGTAGTAATAAACAAACACTACACTTTGATATAGTCTCAATTTGTTTCCACGTGATGCTTTCGCCTAGGGTCTAGCCTAGGGCCTAGAGTATGAACATGAACTAGGGCTCTTATTTTGCATCATGAACCTAACCCAAGAGAAATAACCCAGACTTCTCCAATCTAATCAGAGGCAATTAAAATAAAAGTCAAAAATACCTACCTCTATCAAACAATAAAAAAACAGATCACCAATTTGGCAACATCGCGTTTTTTGGCCAATTTTTAGATTTTTGTAACAAATCGAAGAAAAAAAGGAGGCAGCGTATGTATACCTCTTACTCGGGACTAAGCTTAACTTAAATTAAAATGTTATAATACACCTGAGATCCTGAGAAATAGCCCAAATAAATAATTAATTATACCTAACGCTAACAACTTACTCTTTCGATCCCAACCTAAATTCTCGGCCAATCACAACACACTAGAAAATCATGATGCTAGAAAATAGATTAACTTTCCTATACACATGCAACGCCACTTAGTCTAGGTGACGTTGACACATGTATAGACGGAATTATTAAAAATCAAAAACACTGATTCAATATTCTTGGTTAAGAACATGAATAACTGAATAACAACAACTAAAAACCATGATACAAAGACAAAGAATACATCTTTGTATCATGCTAAAAACTACTAAAAAACACGCTACACGCTGTACGCTGTCAACCGTCAACCCCACCGGAAACAGGAAACGCGAATGAAGGTCTGTTATTGGCCAGAATCTTAGTTACATATTCCCGCCGCGTTTAAACATCGAAACTTCTTATTACAAGTTCGGATACGCTCGGCTTCTACTTCAGGGGTTAAGATTGCGGCGAAGAAATGTTTCACCACAGGTGCTGCATGCATTGCATGCTCTATAGGCATAGTGTTTAAAACATTTTTATATAATATGCTGTACCTTATATAGCGAAAACTAAAAATGAATCGCATGCTAACAAGTTGATTATTTTTCCATAAGAACTGAGCAACACAATGACAGACGAACAATGCGACTTTTGACGGTTATTTATAACCATATCAGGTAAAGAAATTTGTTCCCAACCGAGATTTGGTGTAACAAAAATTATTATAAACAGAGTTCTAGCGTAATTTTTGTATTTCGGAAAAGAGAATGACAACTCCGATTGGCCAGGTTCATTTAAATCTAGGTTTCTGTTCGTTTCATCCCGGAGCGAGTGAAACACGACGTTGCCCGTACCACATCAGAGGGCTTCAGAGTTGCATGCGCATCACATTGCTGACAAAAATGTCTAATATTACACATCACGCATGGCGCTTCGCACGCTACGGGGGTGCAACCAACAGAAACTAACCCAAGCATGCCCAAAAAAGAAAAAAACTTACACATAATATTAAAAATAAGAATGGAATCGAACTCGGGCTCCCGTATCGCAGACTCAGCATCCAACCACTGAGCTAGGGACCAAGTTGACAGCAATTCGCTAGACCCTAAAGATATGGTGTTTGTCAACAATGTAATGCGCGCGCAACTCTGAAGCCGTCTGGTGTGGTACGGGAAACGTCCACTGCGAGCGAAGCATGAAACAAGCGTGTAGGGAGAGGACTAAATTTTTGATGCGAAACCGTGCATGCGCAATGGCGAAACAAGAATAATGAGTATTATTATGGCTTTGCATGGCCCTACGCTCGCTGCGCTCGCAACGGGGGCGCAATCAACAAGTACTTACCAAAACTAACCCAAGGCTAACCCAACTAACCCAAAATTAAGAAAAAAAAATAACAAAAACAAACATAACCTTAAAAAAGGTAAACAAAACATCTGTCGCAACCGACGGGAATCGAACCCACAGCGCAGAAATTACAGGTAAAACCTCTACATACTACACCACCGAAGCGTTGAAGGAATTTCGCTAGAACGTAGATATGGATAACTCCGATACATTCGGCCATATTACGCATGCACGGTTTCGCATCGAAAATGTGGTCCTATCCCTAGACGCTTGTAAGCATGAATGTAGCGCGCTCGTTTGGGTTAGGTTCGAATTTTGCTTAAAGCGGCATTATGACAGTTTGGGTTAGTTGGCTGAGTTCGGTTTTCTATTACTATTAGTAGAATGAATGAATGGATAAATAATTCACAAAATCACTCTTTATGTTAAACTGTCTATTGCTCTAAGGAATTCCGACCAATCGGAGCACGCTATTTCGTCTCGTGCTGGCGTCCTGTGTTGTTAAATATGCCATCGGTACCCACGTCCAAACTGTGGTTATTATTCCAACTAATAAAATCAGGTTTTTCGTATATCATGTTTTCTGAAGAAAAATTTAATATGTATTCCTTTTGTCATTTGATATTGAAATATGTCTACGCGATTGGTCACTGATTGGTTGCGCCAATGCCGCGACTTTACCTGATCTTTAATTGTGAATCGTAATCTGGTTAACCGCGAAAACGCAAAAATTCGCCTACATTTGCTTCCACACCGGAAACAGGAAATGTAGATAAACAATGGCCGTCATTGGCCAGAATCATAATATTATTCCCGCCCTACTTAAGCTTGTAGGCGAAGAAACGTTCCACCACAGGTGTCGGTGCCGCATGTTTCTATAAGCATCGGTATTGAAAACATTTATAAAATCATTTATTTAATGAAGCTCCTCTATAATTAATAAAATTGAAACTACTCATTAATTCATGGTAACATATATAAATTTAATCCTCCAGCGCCAACATTCTGGGCGAAGATATTTTCGTAAACTAATAAATTACCTATACTCTTGCAAATAATCTAATAATATGTTACTTTAAAGGTTCATGGAGAAAAAGGAAATATTGTCTATGAAATGGTGAAGGATCTGGACCTCCTTAGTCCGTCGAAATTGCCTCAGGATCCTGGAATGTCATTTTTCCTTCTGGATGGGTCTGTGCCCGATAAAAAAATAACTGATAGGTTATTTGCCATCGCCATTGCAGTGAAAGACGATAGAGAGTGTGCAAGTAAACAATGCGGAAACTTTGCAGATTACTTTAGTTCAGAGTAAGTACATGCATATTTTAATGGATCCTAAATATTAATCTAAATATTACGAATTTAGGTTTGCTTTACCTAGATTAATTGCTTTAGATATAACGAAAGAGTCCAAAAAGAATTTGACAAAAGCAACGAGGAAGCGTTGCGTCTAGCTCATTTGGTTGAAGATTGGTTTAAAAAGTTCATGGTCCTGCTCAATCCCGCAGAATATTGGAACCAACTATCAACCACCAGTCATTACGTCTTCCAAGCCTGTGAGGGTGATCAAATGTTAGGTTGGAGGAATAAAGGATATAGAACTATCATCGACGTTATGACTGTAAGTGATTTGCAAAAATATTTCTGAATTTATACGTAAATAGTAGTTCTGCTGTCATTTAGAGGGGTTGGACTGATTTCACGTAGTCTGGATCCAAATATATAATTTCAGGGTTTTCTTCAGATTTCTGGACACACAATAATAAATACAGGCTACACATGTTTTAGAAAAAAATCCCCGATCCATCCAAACAAGTGCCCTTAGAAGACAAAGTCATCCTAAATAAAGAAGCTGCAAAAATCGTTTGGGACCAAAATGAGGAAGGAAAAGCGACCGTAAAATGCGCAGATGGATCGGCATATGCAGCTGACCATGTGATTGTAACAGTTTCGGTCGGAGTTCTTAAGGACATTTATAAGAAGGCTTTTGTACCTGCTTTACCTGAATATAAGGTACCTAGTCAATTAATAACAATTTCGTTATCATATCAATTAAGTATTATTGTTTTAGAAAAATTCCATAGAGGGCATTCCCCTAGGAACGGTCAATAAAATATTGCTTAAATTTCCTACAAAATGGTGGCCGGATACAATGAAGGATATCAGCTTCCTTTGGTCCGAGGAACAAAAAGAAGAATTGGTGAAAGAGTTTTCATATGGGCCAGTGGTTAATGGAAGGTATTTACGTGAAAAGCAGTAATAAATCACTAAGATTTCAAAGACCAGTATTGATATTGGAATTTTGGCGCCATTGTTAAACCATATAACACATTTTTATTAAAAAGAGCTTTTTGGGCACTACTCAAAGATATCTAAATTAGGAGGACATTTGATATCATTTTGCTTTAGTTCTCAAAATATACATCTTATGCCCAAATATGAGGCCTTTATCTTAGTATGAACTAGTAAGCCAGTTTTTGAAGCGATTTTTCATCAAGATTCAGTAACAAAACCATTTTTTCCTTTGCAGATCGTGGCTGGAGAATTTGTTTACCTTTATCGCAATTGACAGCCATCCTAACGTTTTGCTGGGATGGATAAATGGGCCCACTGCGAAATTGGTGGAGCTACTTTCTGACGACATTGTTGTAGAAGGAGCGATGTATATGCTGAGAAAATTCGCGGGAAAACAATTTGATATTCCGGAACCAGACGGTATAGTAAGGTAACTATACAGGATGTCCATTTTTGATTTTTGTACTTGTTACTTTAGGGATTTCACGTATTACAACTGTGTATTTCCGGAAAATAAAACCTAAAATTTAATTACCGATTTCCCTGACACTCGGTATAAGTAAACTTTCTGAACATAATCCAATTTGCTATTTAATAAGTAGGTAGCTGCTAGTCATAATTACTTACTAAAGGAAACCTGCAGATATGTCTATTTTCAGGTCGAGATGGGGAAGTAATCCTCATTTTAGAGGCTCCTACGCATACGTTAGCGCCGAAATGCAGAAACGCAAAGCATGCGCAGAAGATCTGTCAAAACCACTGACAGTAAACGACAAACCAGTGGTCCTATTCGCGGGCGAAGCGACGCACGGATACCTCTTTTCGACTGTCAACGGTGCCATGGAAACTGGATACAGGGAAGCTGATAGAATTATTGATTTTTATAATAAATGACCGTTTTAGTAAATTAACAATTAAATTTATTTAAGCTCGTTCAGGTCATCTGTAAATAAATGATTGAAGTTTAATATGTTATTTTCCTCATATGGTTAAAACATGTCAAATAAAAGACACACATACTTAAAATGGAGCTTATTTATTTGTTTAAATAAAACCTGTGGATTCTTATTTTGATACAGGTGCTATAGGACTTAACAGCTGGAAGTAATTTCTCCATCCCAGGAACCATTTTTACCACACGTCAAATTAAATGTATCCTTGTTTTGACAAGCCACTGTCACTCTATCTCCGAAAAGATACGAGTTGCCTATGATTTGGGCGTTAGACGAAACTCGTGGTTTGCCACATGAAATCCCTAAAACGATTTATCCATATAAGAGCAGAAGTAACATCATTTTAACACGGTTCAATTATAAAGCAATTTAGATCGATACTGGCCAGTAATCAATCATATTGTCAAAGCATGCAGCGGTGCCAGTTTGCCTATATATAATAAATCCGAATCCTCCTAGTCAATTGAGAACGTGAGATGGAACGTGATCATCCACGTTCGTTTTCCCCAAAATCACCCGAGCCCAGTGGGCTAATTTGAAAGTATTTAGAGCCCTTAAAAGCAATTTATACATCAAAGTTCATTATTTGTTTACGATATTCCAATTTTTAAGGTTAGGAGACATCATGAAACTTTCAATGACGTCATCTGTCAACTGTTACAAGTCTGGTATAGCTTTATACCGGCCTAACCAAATATAAAGAATTTCTCTCATTGACTTCGACACGACAAGGAAATAATCATCTTGATCATATATGTGCTCAGCTGTTTACAGACCTGTTTAAAGCTGTATCAGACCTGTAACAGTTTAGTTTTGACAGTTACTCGACAATGGCATATTCAATGAGTCCGTCACAAAAATATAGAAGTGACAGTTGACATAAACGTCATAGTCCACGTGCCTGAAAATGGCGCCTTGGTAGTTCACGTGCTAATATGCTACTAATAATGTTGGGGACAAAAGGACGATTGGAAAGAATAATTAGTAATAAACTTACTGATACATTTTCCTTGCATTCTGCTCCACCTGCCAACGACAGTACATCTTATCACGCCGTTGCTAATCATTTTGTATCCCTCTTGGCACTGATAGCTTAACATGTTGCCAAATGAGTAATGATCACTCACAAGCTCTTTTTGCTTAAGTACCATATATTTAAAGACGGGCGGGTTTGGGCAGGTAATAGCTGAAAATTAAAAGATCACAAATCCCAATTTATTTGTATAAAACAAGCTTTCATTCCCTACCTTGACACGATATATTTGGCTCCGTCCAATAACCGTCCAATATGCACGTAGATATATTTACGCCCACTAGTTTATAGCCAGGCCTGCACTTGTATTCTACGAAATCTGTTGAGCCATTGCCTGCGGCTTGAAGACTGTCCTCATCTATGTAACCATTTTCTGGAGCTAGTGGAACACGATGTACCGGACAAATTGAATTTATACTTGAGCTGTTTTCGTTCTTTTGCTCATTAAATTGACAAGTGACATTTATGTGGTCCCAAGTACCTTAAAAAGACAGAAACGCTCCGAACTTACTCATAATTAACCTAAAATGTACGTTACGTTAATCTGATATAGGTTTTATTACCATCTTCCAGGCATGTCGCATTGGAGTCTCCCAGTAAAGTTGCGTTTTCATAACATACTATACTTATTTGAGTTTCTGAATCAACTTTATTAGACTCGCCCGCATCTTCAGTAGCTTCTGATATTACTTGTATCTTCCCGTTGGCAATGGAAGGTAAAGTGCATTGAACACCTAAGAAATGTTCCAAAAATGTATCAAGTTTATCAAAGTTTGTCTTGATTTGCAATAGTACTAGATAGACTTCGGTGACTTTAAAGCTGCACCATAATATAGGTCAGGTGCAGTCAAATAATCGCCTGGATCAAGATTTATTTGAATTTACAAGAATTACATAAGTTTGCTTTGCTTGGAAGCAAGACTATTTGCTTTGAAAAGTGTAAACAAAATTTGACAAAGGCAGCGTTGCATATTTAGAGAGAAAAGACTGACTTTACGTAGGTTATATGAAATCCATATTTTTTAAATGCTTGGCACCTTTTCGTTGGCATCCCTTGAATTTCTTCCCAGTGTTTACGCCATTCTCGTTGACCATAGTTTAAAAGTATGCACTTGGCAACATGGCAGTTGTGGCGGCACATGCAACAATGCTATCGCTTTAACAGACGGGTGTCCAGCAGTTTCTCGACTATAACACGAAACATGTACTGTCGACTAGAATAACTCTCGTATTTTATTTCATTGCATCCTACTATAAGGCAGGGATAGTCAAATAATCGTCTGGATCAAGTTTCATTTGAATTTACAAGCAAAATGTGTAACAGTCCGATTTTGCCAGTGCCAAATATTTTTGAATTTCATTTATACGCTGCATTTAGAAAAAAGATGCTGTATTTTGCACTCATCGGTTTATTAATTCTAAATTTATTGATTCGATTTGCTGACAATACGCTTGAAATTGCCGCCTTTCTTCATGAAAATTAACTCTATTCTAACTATGGGTTAACGATATATTTGTATTAGCATTTATATCACGTGGTGACTATATTTATTTTAGTTGATAAGAGAAGCACATTGTTATTAGGATAGTTTTGGCTTGATTATCGTAGAACGGCCAGCGAACCGATTTATATTTTTAAGAATTCTGTTAATAAAATCCGCCTTTACGCTGCATTAGACTCGTCGATTCATATTTTATTGTCGGTTTGAATATTTCATAACTTTTTGGAACCTCTTGGTTGCCGGCCTCCAATCACCGGCCGATCATTTCTGAGATCGTTAGATCGTTTTGGGACCTCTGCTTTTATCTTTCCACCCGGCTGCTGCACCTTTTATAACCTTCGGTTGTTAGTTCCGAGTAATACGAATGTTCTATTTCTTATAATTGCAGCTGTCGATTTATTTTTTTTAAAGTTTATCGTTTTGTTAGGGAATATTCTCTGGTATTTCGTGAACCATTTAATTTCAGCTCATTATTTGTGGCTTCCACCGTCGTTTTACCATCATAATAAACGAGAACGAGGTCGTTTATTTTCTTAGAATTATTCCTTGTATCGAAATCACTTGGCATATTTCAGCCCATTACTATTTCTTGCTGTTCTGACGTAGTTTTTTAATCTCGTAGAAGGAGAAAGGCAAATTGACGGAAAAGAATCGAAAGTTCTTCTAGTTAGACCGTTCGGCGAGAAGAGAAGCTTTCTGTTTGAGTGCAGTCAGAGACTCCACATTTAGTTTTGTTATCAACTCCTTTTATCAAATCTGAATTTTTATTTTAATGTAACTTGAGTTTGATCATATGGGGAAGTTTATATTTTCTTTTAGGGGTGACTTACCTATCTTAGTTATATTTAAGTTGTCCTCAGTATTTCTTTTATTTGCCGATGGTCATTGAAAATTAATTGATAACTTTTGGGGGAATTTGTTTTATAAAGAAAATATATTTATGCAAGGGGGGGGGGGGCTATAGTTTTTTTTATTAAAGTAAGGGGGCTTTGTCTAATGCGTACTGGGTTATTTCAGGGTTTTACTAGCACGCTAGAAGCAGCTAGGTTTTTCTACCAGGCCTACAACTTTCAAATACCAGGCTACTACATCAATTAGCGGGCCACAGTCCAATTACAGGGCCACAACTTTAATTGGCGGGCCGCAGTTCAATTTCCGGGCTACTTCTAGCTCCAGGCTACACTAGAGCCAATTGAATTGGCGAGTCCTCTACTAGTTTCGTCCTCAGGGGCATTTTAAGATCCTTTACACAAATAGTGCACTATGTAAAAATCGACCTCTCCTATTGGTCGATGCATCTCGTATTACAATATGTCTTCGTGATGCAATCAAGAGCTCTCGTGGTGTAGAGGTTTAGATCGTTGGGTTTCACCTGGACGGCCTGGGTTCAAACCCCGTTGCTTTTTTTATTATATTTTTTTATTGTTTCTAAACAGTTTATTTCTTGACTTTGGGTATGTCTTGGGTTAGTTTGGGTTTGGATCACTTCGGTCTGTAGTGTTTAGTGCATTTAGTTGTAAGGCATACAGTACCGAGTATTAACAACAGAATTGGTCTCCGTACAATCACCATATTGCACCAATTATTAGTTAGATTTAATAGTCATTGGACATTCTTTTGTCTTTAACTTGCCATTTTACTCCAGATAAATTGTTGCTGTGTTTTCAAAAAAATAAAGAACTAGCAAATATATTGTTCTTTAAATTTTAGATTGCGTTTCTTGTTTTCTTGTTAAGTTAAGCTTGAGTAATTTTTGATTTAATAAGCCAGCCTAGCCACCCTGAACAACACCAGCGGAGCTTTTTCAGTTTAGTTGGACAGAACTGGTGGCGCTCTAACGAGCCCACTATCGGGGCCGGGTTTGTAACACGACTCCCCGGGGCTAGGTTTCCTTTTAATTGAAAAATTCTTTACTTTTAACTTCAAGAAGAAAAACGTGTTGCAAATGATTAAACTTACCAATACATTTTGGTTTCTCGGGATACCATTTTCCATCTTCCTTACAAACAATCGTGTCAGCTCCGGTCATATTGGAGCCATCGTAGCACTGGTACGTAACTTCGTCGTTAAAAAAATAATTGTTACCTATGGCATATCCATTTCTGACTATACCTGGATATCCGCAACTTACTTCTGAAAATTAAAATTGAGGAAAAAATACAAATGAATCTGAAATTGATTGAATGTAGCTTACTTCTGCAATAAGGTTCATAAAATCCCTCCCACTTTGAGGTTTTAGTACATTTTCGGCCTTTAAAAAACTGTTCGTTATTTAGCTCAAAGCCTTTGTAACATGAGTAAAAAGCCTTATTATCAACCATTTTTATAAATCCATTGTAAAGAGGTTTCGGATCCTCGCATATTTGGCAAAATGTCGACGGTAGCCGCTAAAATGTTTATTTCCAAAAAAATTATCAAGATAACTGCAGTGTATAGTGTGCTGTCTAACCTGTATATTTCCGTTAGTATGCTCTTGCATTTCAGGCCAAGCATATAAGTCGCCTAAAATGCTATCGCTGCAATCATTTTGATGATCTAACACTTCCTCTTCGCTTAAAACTCTTGACCAGATGTCAATATACGCCATATTGCCAACAAATGATTCTGATTGGCTGAAACGTCCCCCTAAGACATCTTGTTCTTGACCAATGATAAGATAACCATATCCTGCAATAAGTTGAATTATTTCGCGAATTGTCTTAAATAATTAATAAAACCATTGGCTTACCTCCTATTTCTGAATACGGAGCCAAATCAGAACCGCTTTTCATTAATTTCCCATCGACATAAATTTGATAGGCACCTTTAGCACTCTGCCACGTTGCACAAATATGGTGCCAATATCCATCGTTCAGGAGCACATCTGTCACTACATATTGATTGTTCACGTAAAAAACTAACCTGAAATAAACTTTTTGTATTAAAATAAATTCTAAAAAAGTTCACATCTACAAACCCTGTGTAATCAGTTAACGTGAACGCATTGTCCGTATATCTTGTGGCATATGACAGAAGTGTTCCGTAGTTAAAATTGTCTAATGTTTGCAACCATAGGCAAGCCGTAATCTGAAAAATGTATCGTTTTAGATTTGAACCACAAAGGCCTTCTTAAAGCTTCCTCCTTGCAGCCGCTCGCAAGGATATATATAACAACCTGATTCGGGTTGCGACAACAATACCAATCACCATTGTTTAACTTTCTCTATAATTTTCTACAGACCGGAAAGCACTCAACATATTATGAGGGCCCAATAGAGATAATAAGACTCTTACCTCTGTAAGGTTATTTTCAAATCCTCTGAGCCTAACAAAATCGTTTACGTCATACCGTGAAAAGTTTAACAGATAATTCGTGTCTCTTCTAAACTGACAATATGGTCCATGGTATAATTTGGTACAACTACATCTATAAGAAGTTTCTTCGTTTATACATTTCCCGCCATTTTGACATGGCGATATCTGACAGTAGTCAATTCTATCCAAGCATTTCGAGCCGGTGTATCCCTCAGGACAAACACATCTAAAAATAGAGGAAATAAGTTTAAATCACTTAAGAAAAAAATATGTAACAACCTGAAACTACTTTTTGTAGTATTGTCCAGTTCCAGGTTGATGCAAATGCTAGTTTCTTCACACGGTCTGTAGTCGCATGGAAGAATGTTACATCGACGTCCCATGTAACCCTTAGAACAAAGGCATTTAAAAGAGTGCTCGTCTTCTGTGCAGGTGCTGTTATTTTCACAAACCACATTGTCGCAACGTTTTGTTTTACTTTCGCAGTTGTTGCCAGAAAAGCCTACGATTGTGAATCCATTATAAAAATGTCAGCTATATTATAAACCTCTCTTTACCTGGCAGACAGAGACACACCAACTCATTTTCTCCAATGTCTAAACAGGTTCCTCCATTTTCACATTTTAGGCTACAAATTGCTTCTTTTTCCAGTGTAATTTCGCAATGTTTCCCTGAAACACCGTCTGCGCACGAGCAATGAAAGTTTTCACCTTCTAAAGTACAAGTTCCTCCATTATAACATGGTTGGGAATCGCATGCTGTTATTTGTTTTATGCAATATGGACCTACGAAACACCAACATGACTTTAATAAAGGAGACAATGTATGATTTAACCAGCAAGTTTAAAAAAAAATTAAAACTAAAACATCTATACTTATGTCAATTAATAGAGAAGCTGAAGTATAATAAATCATAATAAACCCTAAATAATTAGTTCGTAAATTAACCAAAACATGATCATGTTCCGTACACATTTCTTGGGTCCAAAAAAAAAATTGCTTATCTGGACCTGACGGTTCGATCAGCTTGATTGGCCAAGAGAGACTCATCAGTCATGAACAACTCCTAGACGGAAATATCTACACGACCAATCCACACGCAGAACTTCTTCGGAAAATTAGGGACTCTTCACATGGGAACACAAAATACTTCATCAGATGAAGAAGGACTCTTTGCGTACAGGAAAAATAACCTCTAAAATATCAACATATTCAGGCCGGAATATTTATAGGCAAAGAAATGCCAACAAAATCAGTGTTTTACCTGTTAAGGATTTTTTAAAACTACTGTTAGGCTGCCTCAAAGGGTGAACGAGACAGAACTTCTGCAAGGAAAATTAAAGGAAAATTAGCAACCAACTACATGGAGTCACGAAATGGCGATGCACAAAAACAATCTCCTGAGACGAAAGATATATAAAAAAAATCCAGTTAGAAAGCTCTATCACCAAACAAATAATACACTAAAAGTAATAACTCAAAACTGGGCCCGCCAGAAGCTCCCTGCAAGAGTATTACAAAAAAACTATTCTTCCACGACACGAGTGTCCCTTGCTCAATTTCTATCCACGAAGGCTACGCGCAAACTCCACGGGATGCTCCATTCTATAAACTAGCCAATCCACTAAGCGCTACATGCGTACAGCGACACTCACTGATTAAATGTATGCCTAGGCTCCTCCCACTCGCGGCAGACACAATCGACAAGTCTACTAAAAATTTAGTCCAAGAGACATCCGATATACGAAACCACTGATGTTTTGAGATTTTTCTTATTCCGCTACGTTGTACTAAGGCACAGGTAGGCACCGTACTTGTGATCTTTAATATTAATCAACAACAATTAGTCCTAGAAACAAATAACACCTTAGTTCGGAGCACGTCACTCCCTAATACGTTGCCCAGACCACATCACAGGGCTTCAGAGATGCGCGCGCATCACATTGTTGACAAACAAATAATATACAAAAGGTAATGACAACGTACTGTCTGAGACTAAAAAATGGACCCGACAGAAGATCCTTACCAAGGTATTCTTGCGCGACACCACCCACTGACAGTCTCATGGGCCGACATTTTAAGAGTGTTCCTTGTTGAATTTCTGTCCATGAAGGCTACGTGCAAACTCCACGGGATGCTCCATTCCACAAACTAACCAATCCACTGCGAGCTACATGCGCACAGCGTCAATCACTGATTAACTGCATGCCTAAGCTCCGCCCACTAGTCGCAGACACAGTCGACAGGACTACTAAAAATTTAGTCCAAGACGACATCAGAGATACCGAACCACTTATGTTTTGGGATTTTTCTTACTCCGCTACATTGTACTAAGTCACCGGGAGACACCGTACTTGTGATCTTTAATATTTAGCAACAACAATTAGTCCTAGAAACAAATATTTATTAATCCCATTTCGTTAACACCTTAGTTCGGAGCACGTCACTGGAACAGGTACAAGACGTTGCCCGGACCACATTACAGGGGTTCAGAGATGCGCGCGCATCACATTGTTGACTACCATATCTTTATGGTCCAGCGAATTGCTTTCAACTGGTCTTGTAGCACAGTGGTCGGATGATGTGCTTGTGATACGGCGGCCCTGGTTCACTTTCCGCCGATGTTTTTGGTGTGTAAACATCTTACGCGGCGGTATGAGGATAAATCTCGGCAAATGGGACGGAAATAAGGGGAAGCAAGCTAATTCAGGACGGCCGCGATCGCAACCACTCAAGTGGCGCTTCTAAAAAGCTAGCCGCTAGGGCGGTATTACAATTCATGTTCATGATGTCGATATAGGACATATGTTTACACATCAGTATCTCGAGTACTAGCAGACTCACTCAATTTTTTTTATATATTTTTAAACGTTATGTTTGTTTCTTTTTTAAATGTGGGTTAGTTTTCTTTGGTTGCGCCCCGGAGCAAACGGAGGGCATTGCATGAAGTGAAAATATAAAAATACAAAAAATGTAAACATTAAGCAACGCATGTGTTGGGAACAAGAGAGAAGCCTCCACGTAGACCGCAGTGAATCTTACCACAGAGATCGGGCGTTTCTGGAAACGTTGAGGGTCAAATCTCAACGGCTAATTCTCTCAACACCGAATCAACCAACAACTAACACGATAACGATGACCACAAATAGGCTCTTATCAGAGCCAGCTTTTGTGACAATCTCGATTAGCATCGAAGGATTATCTAGCCAGAAAGAGGTACTGCTGTCAGACATGTGCAGAACAACCAAATGCGATATGCTCGTAATTCAGGAAGGTCACAGGGGCAGGGCTAGTCGTAGACCCAAGATACAAGGAATGCAGCTGATGGTGGAAAGACCGAACGACCAATACGGCAGCGCCATCTTCACCAGACCCGGAGTAGACATCAAATCTGTGGGGCTGTCAGAAAACAGCGACATCGAGATTCTGACTGTAACAACAACTCATCTAAGCATCACATCTGTCTACAAGCCTCCTAATCTCAAATATGAGTTCCAAGATCCTCCTAACCTCAACAACCATCACGTCAATATTGTTATGGGAGATTTCAACTGCCATAACACAATGTGGGGCTACAACTCCACCGATCAAAATGGAGAGGGGCTGGAGCAGTGGGGCGAAAATAAAGACCTCGTCCTCATACATGATCCCAAGCTCGACGTCGTCCTTCAACAGCGGACGATGGAGACGAGGTTACAACCCCGATAATATCTTTCTGTCAGTCAAAGTTGCTGGCCAGTGCCGAAAGGAGGTTGGCGGTCCCATTCCACGATCGCAACATCTACTAATCATATGTCGCATTGAAGCCTTGGTGAAATCCGAGATTGCGCCATTCAAGCGCCGGCGCCGTTTTAATTAAAAAAAAATCTGATTGGCAGAAGTTCAAAGATCAACTTGATAGCAGCATAAAAAACCTTGCCCTACAATCAGGCAATTACAAAACCTTCATCGATATGGTAAAGAAAACATACAGACAACATATGCCGAGCTGCAGGACCGAATATACCCCGGGCATCAAACAACAAGACAAGCCACTACTGGAACGATATCAGCGACTTTTTTTCTGATGACCCTTTCTCATGCCTACTATCGCCGAGGCAAGACGCGAGAAATGGTGTAGGCTGGTCGAGGATGTTGATATAAAGCGGAAGAGCAGGCGAGCATGGCAGAACTACGTCGAGTAACGCCAAACCAAGTGGCTACCCAACTGTTACTCGACGGAAAAAGCACAACAAGAACAACTTGTAGTTTATTACGACTACAACCATATAAGACCCAACCCGGCTCAGACACAGCTCTGCGCATTCCACCTTAATAACAAGCAAGCCAAACGAGGATTAAATGTCAAGTGGAGAGATCAATAGCTCCAACACTGTGCGAATCCAAAATATCTTGGAATCACCCTGGATCGTACCCTCACCTTTAAACAGCAATGCCTCAACACCAAAGGCAAGGTAGCTGGAAGAAACAATATCCTTAGGAAACTGACAGGGAGGTCCTGGGGGTCCCAACCTTCAACCCTACGAACATCGGCCCTGGGTATATGCTTCTCTGCGGCTGAATATGCATCACCTGTATGGGCCGCATCTGCCCATGCCAAACATGTGGACATATCGCTTAACCAGACAGTCCGTATTGTGACTGGATGTTTAAAACGAACGCCTATTAATCAGGTATATACTTTTGCTGGTATTATTCCGCCTCACATTAGGAGAGGGGTAGCGGTAGCGGCTGAAAAAACAAAACAAGAATCGTACCCCCCATACCCACTATATGGCTGCCAGCCAGCTAGACAGCGACTCAGATCTCGCCATAGTTTCCTAAGACGCGCGGCGGCCCTTGGAGGATCACAGGAAAGGGAAAGGATCAGTAAGTGGAGAGCTGAAGCCCATAATGCTCTTATAGAGCCAAGGGAGAGACTGGCGACTGGACATTACCTCCCATATGGCGAATGGAGGATCCTCAACCGTCTGCGATCTGGCGCCTCGAGATGCCGAGCTAATATGGAGAAATGGGGCATGCTGAGGGATGGAGAGACCGCTCCATGTAGCTGTGGTGCAGTGCAGGACACACTGCACCTTCTTCCCTGCCCAGATGACTTAATTCTGGCAAACGAGAAGGCGATAAACGCCGCTAAATATTGGACGATCAAGGTCTGGTCCGGACACGTAAAGTGAGTAAGTAACGCATGTGTTTGTCAACAATGTGATGCGCGCGCAACTCCGAAGCCCTGTGATGTGGTCCCGGCAATGTCTTGTGAACAGGTAGGCAGAATGAACTAAGAGAACGCATCTATTAGACTCTAGCGACAGCAGTCGACATCGTTCGATCCCTTCCTTTCTACCTCCCTCCTTCCTTCCTTCCTTTCTTACTTCCATGTCTTCGTGATGCAACCAGTCGTTTGTGTGTGCCCTGATGGTCTAGGGGTCTGCATGGTTAACCTCCATTTCGGCGACCCGGGTTCAAACCCCGTCGGTTTTTTTAAGGTTATATTTTTAAACAGTTTATTTTTCTTGATTTTGGGTATGGCTTGGGTTAGTTTTGGTTAGTTTCCCTTTCTTGAGCCCCCGTAGCGAGCGAAGCGAGCGGAGGGCCATGCGAAAAGCGAATTTATGGAAGGAAGGAAGATCTAGGAAGGGTCCGACTGCTGTCTCTAGAGTCTAGTAACGCATCTTACTACGACAGACGCCAGACAAAATGTCAAATCTATTCCTTGTCATGATATGTCAATGTCACTGATGTCAGCTGCAAAAAGGAAATAATTTGAGCTATGACTTCCGATTCGTCTTCGGTTGAGTGAACACGTCCCGTAGCGGCTCTTTTGTCCCCATTGGCACAGGCCATTGGAGTCCCATTCACGCCGGTACTCAGGACGGGGAGGACCGGATGTCCCCGTGGGAAAATTTTTGTCTGTGCCGAGTGCAGGATTTTAGCCGCCATCTTAGATGTGCAAGTTTTAAAATTTAGATAAAGTTTTTTGTGAAAGTTCTGAATCTCCAGGGGTACACACCACGGCCACCTAGGTGGCCGTGTACATACCCGCCATACTGGAGATTCTACCGTTAGTAGGTACCACCGTCCAACAAGGGCTAGCTAAGCCCGGACGCGTGGTCGTGCTGGAGTACGGCGCTGAAAGTAAAAAAGTGGCAGCCAACTCCATAATTCGGAAGAAAGAAAGAAAAAAGAAAATAATTTAAAAATGATAAAATGAATGCTACACTAAAGAAAACTAACAAAATTGATATAATACGGCATCACGGTATACTTCCACAAATGGCTTCCACCATGAAGTAGCAGTTACAAGATAAGAAATGTCCCAAAATGACATATTGGGAGTTATTTTTATGATTGCTTTCATGCCTCTTTACACTTTTAACAAACTCTAAAAAAATCGGTTTATTTTAAGATAGTTAGGAACTCAAGAACTAAATGGAGAAAGTGTTGAAGCACCAAAAGAACCTCGAAAATATACTGAAAAGGAAATATAGATAAACGAAAGCAAAGGCATTTAATCAATAAAGTCCACCTGTTTCAAGAAATAGATATTGAATGCATTAAAATTAGATTTCACTACACCCCTACAAGACATATATATTATAAAATTAAAAGTGAAACTAAGAGACTATATAAGTGAAGAACTTATGCCAAAGTGAACATTGTTGAAGTGCAAGCCAAATTATACTTTTATTTAAGGCAACCGTATATGTGACCCCTTTCACCCTTTCCGAAGGACACTGAAATAAAAGGATGTTGTCCAAACAGATGGTCAAATCATTATAACGAGATGAAGATGGAAACTACTGGATTTCAATCGTAATTAATTAGAGTATAATTAATATACCCTGTAATGTGACCAATACACCATTATTGTCATGATCAAGAAGTTTGCTCCATTCTTGACAGAATAATGAATGGTAAATAAATCATTAAAAAATATGGTGAATAAAAATTTTAATGGCACAATGGTAGATGAAATTTAACTTTAGTAATCAAGTAGGTATATTGTCATTTTCTGACCGTTGCAATTTTAAAAACACCTTTGAGCATTATATTTTTTAAAGTAACTTACAACGAACTTTTGTCATGAAGCCTGGATGCTTAAATGAATATTTTAATACTCAAAAAAATATATCTAATGGTTTGACTAAACAATAGTTACTAATGCGTTTTTAAAACTTACCATAAACATTATCCTGTGCTTAATTTAAAAAATACGTAATCTTACCTAGAAAACCTGGGAAGCATTCACAGGAAAATTCGTATTCGTTAACGACAAAACACTTTCCGCTATTGCAAATATTTTGTTTCAGTCTACAAATCTCTATAGCTGTTGAAATGCATTCATTAGCACTTGTAGCGTGTACTTTGGTGGTGGTGTAGCCAGGAGGACATTTTTCACACCTACATAAAAATATAATAATTTCAAATGTACATCTCATTTATTATATAGCATATTACCTAACTTGACCGAAATCAGACTGATAGGTTCCAATGGGGCAAGATTTGCAATAAGGACTCAAAGTAGCTTTTTCCACAGTCAAGTTTTTTTGTTGTCTCGATAATTTGATCTTCTTGTTCCTTGCATGCGTCCCTGGTGGACACATTTCTACAACGAATAGTATTTTGAAATGTTTAGTCAGAACTTGAAATATTGTTCTTACCTCTGCACTCTTTAAAAACCTTTGCGTGCATTTTCCTTGTGGAGTGGTTCGGCGGACATTCCATACACGTTGTTTGTCCTAATTTGTCGCTATAGAACCCAAAGTCACAACTTTGGCAGATGTTGGATGTGATGTTGTGAAAGGTACCTCTTGGACACTGAACTATAAATTGTAGATTCGGTTAAAACCCTATTTGTAGGCTTGCCTAGATAATTTTCTTACCACATCGATTTTTCCTAGGTATAAATCCATCAGGGCACACAAACTTAGCGCTCTTAAGTTTTATTGTACCGTTTATACCCTTAACTGTCATCTCCTCTCGATTAGAATCATTAAGGTACCTGCCTCTAACTTGAAACTTCACGTTCAACTTTTTCTTCTTTTTGTAATGCCTTATATTTTTATGTGGCACCACCTCTAGAATTTCTGCGTCCTTCGTCGCTAATGTTGAATCTCTCTTTCTTCGTCTTCTAGTTAAGACTTTGTTGGATTCCTCTTCAAATTTCTCAACGGCACACTCCGATTTAACGTCTATATCGCAATGCTCAATGCATATCTTGTTGGTAACGGACGACTTAATAGTATTTTGGATCTGAAATGGCCCAAGGTTAGTTATGAAATTATTGAATATGATTAGTTCATACCTCCTCAATTTTTTGAGTGTCATTACAGGAATCACTGTCTAACGGTACCTCAATGTCTCCTTCTTGAGAGGTGTCAGGGACAACGGTAACTGCAAGGATATTAATATTTAGAACATTATGAACCTTAAGAGAGAATCAGATGTTAATTTCGCAAAAATACAAAACTGCTGTCCCTCCACCTATTCCGGTCACCTAATGAATGAATGCCCGGAACTCTTAATGAGCACGGACAATATTTTGCCCACCATTAGAACAAATGGACCCCTCAGATTTCAACTTCCCGATAGGGGGTGCAATTAACCTGATGAGAAGAATCAAACACTGTCATTCTCATGAAAACCTTAAAAAACACTTACCAGAACACTCTGGGTACAGCAATTCTTTGTTGTACCATATGGCGTTAGCATGATTGCACACAAAACTGGTACTGTTCTCCAAAGTAGTAGTGTCAGAGACTTGCAAAGGAATGGCATAACCTTCTTCACACGTTATGACGCACTGAATGCCATCGGACTGGTCATGGCACTCGTATTGGCCATTTGGTGGTGGTGTAAAATCCGGACACTGTGATTCTGTAAATATTAGAGGAATTTTGTAATAGGTACTTTTAGGATGGTATTGCATGCGAGATGATTACCTTCGACTGTAATATTTATCTTACAGATATTGATATTTCCTGACGGATCTTTGGCAGTGTATTTGACCAAAGTTGTTCCAACATTAAACACTCCGAATTCATGGCTTTTTGTCACTGTTACGTTCTGGGAATTATCGAAGATATTTGGTTCATCCCAAATAATATTGTCTTCAGATTTCGAGGTGATTAGAAACGTAGGAGGATTGAGACAGCCTTCAATAGTTGGTGGCTCTTCATCTAAAAAGTATTTGTTTGAGGAATTAATTCAATTAACGTTGGTATCAAGACCCTACTCCATCCATAAAGAGAGGGAATTGTTTCCATTAAAATTATTAGCCGATATACTTTCTGGCTTGTATCAATTACGTCGTGTTTCTGTCATTTAAGATTAGATATCGCCTTTTTTTTAATATACTTACCTAAAATTTCAACAAAAAATTTACACTTTATGGCATTCTTAAAAACGTCCTCAGCAAAATACGTTACGGGCGTTAGGCCAATACTAAATTTATAATCTGTGATGTTTACTATAGCAGGTTTGAGCCACACAGAAACCTCAAGACCGGAGTTATCTGAAAGAGATCATAAATTGGTTCCATTATTTTTAATGTTTATAGTACATGAAGTACTACCTGTAATATTCGGTTCTTCCCAAACAACTTGACCATAATTTGTACCTCGTACTGTATTTCCTGTAATATTCTTTGGGCATACCAGATTAGGAGGCATTACATCTAAAAAAAATATATCAATATGTGGAACTAGATCGTTGTGAATTATCTAGAGTTACCTGTACACAACGTTTCATCTTCGTGTCTTTTACCCCAGAGGCTATGGTTGCCACACGTTTTATTGGTGGACCCAGCCGCTTTAAAACCGTCGTTACAAATAATTGTACAGCTCTTACCAAACTCTTGTTTGCCAGAGGTGCAAGAGGAAGGTTCGATTTTTCCATATTTAACATGGGGTAGTTTGTTGCATTTGATCTCTACAAAAAATGAGAGTGTACATTAGATATGTGCGCATATTTGAAGTGAAACTAAATTAAATTATTTCGGGCGAAGGCGCTTGTTAGCCTTATATTGTTACAGATTTTCGTCTTCACTACCTCGTGTGTCACGGCTTTGAATTTTTACCCCCAGGCGCGCGTAAAGAAGTTTAAATTAAAAAATAGCATCATCAAGAGATGATTAAAACTTAATCAAATCTCTTAGCTTTAAGAGAAACATAAGGAACGTTTATTTAAATACGAGGGACATGCAAATGGCGCCACCGCCACCACCGGTGAAGTTCTCACGGATACCGAAAATGAATTAGAAGACATCGAAATCGATGACGCTAATAGCGAAGCCTCCTCACAAACCCCTATTAAGCATAAAATCATCACCAGAGCGAAGGCGAAGACAGTAAAGCCAAAACCCAAGACTCCGTTCAAACAGAAACCAGCGCTACCGCCACCATTAGTCATAAAAGGAGGCCCCATTAGTAATCGAGAAATCAAGCAAACCCTGTAAAATGTGAGAGTTATCGAGTATAATCTCAAATATACCCGAAACTCTATCATAATTTATTGCAAGTACAATAAAGACTGGACCACCCTTAAAAGGCTCTTCGATAGCGAAGAACTCGAGTACCATTCTTACGCCGAAGCCTCGCGAAGACGCACGCCTTCGTCCTGCGGGGTCTCGATGGCGATATATCAGAGACTGAAGTACGTAATGCTATAGTAGATGAGCATAATCTCAATGTGAAAAACGTGTTTAAAATGAAGAAAACTCGAGTACCACTGTAGATAGTGGTATTCGGCCTCAGTAACAGCTAATCCAAACGTCCGCATCTCCTGGAAGAACAGGAGAACCGCCAAGCCGCTTATGCACTCAGTGCAAGCGGTGCCAGGGGCACCGACATGCCTTCAGCTTCTGCAAAAGAAACTATGCCTGCTCTAAGTGCGCTGAAGCGCACCAAATCACTGAGTGCACTAGTGACATTGTAAAATGTGCGAATTGTGGTAGCGATCATAGATCTATAAGCACCATGTGCTATCAGTTCAAAATTCAGCAGCTCCAACCACCCAAAGCACAGCCAACAAAGACATTTAAACATGCACCACCCCCAGCTCACCCCGCCTGGCAAAGCAACATATCATCAGGCAACAGAGGACAGGCAGCGAGGCGATACGAAGAGCACTTTCCGGTCCTGAATGCAAGAGAAGAAAACATAAATTCTCAGGTTAGTGGCAATGATGTCGATCAAAACAAACAACAGCCCTCAGCCATAGCATTATCCTGTGCCTCAGCTCCATTAAATATAGCAGCTTCGCGAATTAATAATCTTGTAAATTTCAGAGAATTAATTAATGCTTTTAATGATTACGCGAATATCTTAGAATCTTGTCGGGGTAATAAATTTGAAATACTCCAAGCCTTTAGGAAATACTTTACCGAGGATCTCAGCAAATACAACATATAAACATAAACAATGCCAATTAACATATTTATTTAGTTGGAATTGTAACGGCATCCGCTCTAAACTCGGAGAGTTTAAGCATTTCATTTACAATAATGCTGGCATCCATATAGCGTTTATTTTGGAAACTAAAATAAACGAACAATTCACACGGAAATTTCGCGATTCCCATATATTGAGATCTACGACCAGATTCATAGTACCATAAAGAACCTACCGAAACACGAACTTCTGATATTGATGGGAAATTTCAACGCAAAAATAGGTAAAGGAAGGGAAGAACATCATGTTGGACCACACGGGCTCGGAGAGAGAAAGGACAGAGGAGAAACTCTGAGTATGTTTGCGACGGAACACAACTTAATTGTTCTGAACACCTTTTTCAAACTCCCACCTAGACGCCTGTATACGTGGAAGTCGCCTAGAGATAATGGTGAAGACGTCATCATAAGAAATCAAATAGATTATATCCTAGTAAACGCAAGATATAGAAACAGCTTCACAAGTGTAAAAACATGTCCAGGCGCTGACATTCAGTCCGATCGCATCCCTCTAGTGGGAGAATACAAAACCAAGTTTAAGAAAATACAACGAAAAAATCCTAAGAAACAGGATATCAGAAAATTGTAAGACAGAATACTGAAGGACAAAATAAGTAAAGCCCTGAATGAAAACTGTAGAGAAATCGAGGAAAAAGCCGGAAACACGGAAGAGAAAATACATTCACTTAACAAAGCGGTAGAGGAGATCAAAGACAAATTTCTTAAGAAAGAAGGAAGACAAAACAAGACGTGGATGACAGAGGAAATACTACAGATGATGGAAGAGAGGAGAAAACACCAGAATAACATAACCGTATACAGGGAGATACACCGTGAAATACAAAGAAAGATCAGAGAAGCCAAGCAGAAAGAAATGGAAGAAAAATGCCATGAAATAGAAACACTGCAACAGAGATTTGATGACTGCAATGTACATAAAAGAGTGAGAGAGATAACTGGCAAATACAAAAAGAGAACAGTAGGAAAACTCGTCAATGACAACGGAGAACTTATTGTGGACCAAAGAAGTATTAAAGACACTTGGAAAAAATACATAGAGAATTTGTTCTTTGATGAGATAGGAGATCCCCCTTCCTTATTAACAGAAACTGGACCACCAATACTAACAAGTGAGATAGAAGCAGCCATAAAATCGTTGAGAGACGGCTAAGCTCCAGGACCAGACGGGATACAGACAGAGTTCCTTAAGCTTTTGGATGAAGAATCAATAAAAATGATCTGCAAAATATTTAACAATAACTATGACACCGGCAATATCCCGAAAGAATGGCTCATGGCTGAATTTATATTGCTACCCAAGAAACAAGGGGCAAAGTAATGCGGAGAATATAGAACCATAAGCTTAACGAGCCATTTACTCAAGCTTTTCCTTAAGGTTATCCATCACAGAATATACAAGATATGCGAAGAGAGAGCGAGGCTAAGCGAGGCAGTTACTATTCCAAGGCAAATGGATACTATCCGAGAACTTGAGAGCGAGGTGCAAGCTCTGTCAGAAGACAGACACATCCAGAAACACATCCAGACTCACTACCTGATAGTATCCTAGACCTGATCACTTTCCGGAACCGTATCCGGCGTAGGTTGCAGAGAAACAGGGCTCTCAACGATCGAGCACGTGTCGCGGCACTCACGGGGATAATCAAGGCACAAATACGTACATACAGGAATGAGGCGTGGATGTCATATGTAAATAATATCAACAGAGAAGACGGTTCCTTGTGGAAACACGCCAGGCGAGTTGGTGGAGGCACAGTAGAATTTCCTGAGATACACCATAATGGGAATGTCTTAATAGACGATAATGAGAAAGTGGAGACCTTCGCAGACTACCTGGAGAGTGTCTACGAGGAGTCGCCTGACTCCACGCCATTCCATGCTCACGTCAACACTATTACCGAGCAATTTAAGCGTTCAAAGTACCCGATTGTCCCCGCAGTATTCGATAAAATGCTGGTCACACCTACTGAGATCAAAAAGTTCTTTCTTGCCTGCCCGGAAATAAAGCCCCTGGCCCCGACGGCATCCGTATGTTCTACTCAAGAATATGCCGAATAAAGCCGTCATCCTCCTCATGCACATTATAAATGCAATAATACGTCTTCAACACTTCCCTCTTCCCTGAAAGAACGCGGTAATAATACTTTTTTTAAAACCGAATAAAGATACAAAACTAACCGCTTCGTATCCCCGTATTTAAATACTTTAGGAAAAGTCACTGAGAAGCTCTTGATGTCGAGGATAAACAGTCCGGTTGATGATCTTTAGATCTTGCCCCCGGAGCAGTTTGGTTTTCGCCGCTGACATAGTACTACCACTAAGCTGTGGTACTACTATGCTCGCGGCGAAGGTCGCACAAGACCTATAATGGCTTCAACGAAGGAAAATCAACAGCATTGCTTCTGATCGACATCGAGAAAGCATGGCTTAGTCTATAAGCTGTTTGCCATGCATGAGATAATTGCTTCATATCTTGCCGATCGCCCCTTTTCGCTGCGGATTCCAGTGACGTGTCGCGGAAAAGGCACATAAAATCAGGTGTGCCTCAAGGAACAGTATTGTCACATTTTATAGCTGACTTCCCCTTACACCCTCCAACTCCGTTGGCCTGTGCCTGGACCCTGATGATGCCGTGCATGCATCTGACATCTGACGTACAGGTCGCGAAACATAACCTAGAACTTCACCTTGATCTTCTAGTCCTTTATTACAAGGACTGGAAAATCAACCTTAACGTGTCAAAGACCAAAATAAGTATTTTATCTCGAAAACACAATATTGACTTGACTCCTATATAGTCATTAACAACACTGGAATCGCGCCGAAGAATCGAGTAAAACACTTCGGGATAGTCTTTGACCAAAAACTCAATTTCTCCAAGCAAATTGCAGTCCAGAAGAGTATGAACACCTTAGTGAGGACTAGGTCATTTTTGAGTCCTCCTAACAAACTCTTAATCTACAAGTCGATCATCAGGCCAACTCTATTATATGGCGCAGTGGCGCTCCGGTATGCATTTATACATTCCGTAAATGTATGCGGCACCTAGCACTATCCCATTGGTTGGATTTAAAATTTCAACCAATCAAACTTCGAGTGCCATATGCGTGTACGGAATGTAATTCGGTGCCATATGCACTTACGAAATGTAATAACAGTTTATTGAGCAGCATGTCTTTGCGATTCAGTAGATCATATTTAGCAAGCCTGGTGGCGGCAGTAGTTAGTTGCTGTGCTTCTGATACGATGCTTCGGTTTGCCTCTGAGTTCGATTCCCGTCAGTGGCAAGCGTTTTTCAAATTTTTTAAAGGTTATGTTTGTTTCTTTTTTTAAATTTGGGGTAGTTTGGGTTAGTTTTGTTTGATTGCACCCCGGAGCGAGCGAAGCGAGCAAAGGCCATGCGTGAAGTTAGCAGTACTAACTACAAACGCATGTTTGAAGACGCTTGTCTTTAAAAGACACCTCTTATTCTTTCCGAACTTCTACCATACACTTTGAAGCCTTCGGAATATATTTATACTGCAAAAGTATTTATTACATTCCGTAACTGAATATGGCACCGAATTACATTCCGTACACGATTATGGCACCCGCGCGTTGATTGGATAGAAGTTCAAATTTTGAATGGTTTGACCAATAACAAAACCGAGGTTCCATATACATTTACGGAATGTATAAATGCCTCCGGTATGGTGTTCTGTAGCCATAACACACCTAAAACATCTCCAAATAATCCAAAACAGATATCTGCGATCCGCGTTTTCGCTCACGGTGTTTGACCGTGTCCGAATCGAGGAACTGCACGATATGGCAAACATTGAGTACATAGATCAACATATTGATAAAATATCGTGCAGATTGTAGAATGCCAGATTTAAAATACCGCCCACCTCTTCAGATCAAGCAGACATAATAGAGATCCACCGAGGAATGCGTTGTGTGAGTGGGCGCATAATGAGGCCAAACTGATGGTCTGCGTGCAAGATATCTTCTGCCGCCATTTCAGATTCATTTATTCACTCAACAAAGTACAAAGTATTTTTTGTTAAAATATTTACATTACAAGAGTAAGGGGTAAGTAACCATATTAGTTAATTATGGTTCGAGAGGCCCAATCTGGACGACAAGAAGATTATCCCATTTTAAGAACCTCTGACGATACTATGGTAATGGCAATTATAATATTCATATTCACTTACGTTTGCATATAGTTCTGAGTCCATCCCACTGAGCTATAGGCAGGCATGTCCTCTGGGTAGAGCCAATAAGAAGGTTTCCCCTTTCACATTCGAAACTGCACACCGTGTCGACTGGCAAATTTTTCTCTGTTTTGTCGTAAACTACTCCCAAATCCGTCTGCTCGCATTTCACAGAACCGTATTTGGGAGTGGGAAGCTTATTACACGTTTTAACTAAAGAATAGAATAGAGTAAAAATAATCGTTTAAATTTTTTTTTAAATATCGTTTATTTCTATTTTTACCTTCACACGTTGGATCTGAACCACTCCATGTAGCGTTTTCCTGACACAAGCGAATACTGCTTCCTACTAATGTGTAGCCAACTTCACATCTCAAACCACAGGCACTATTCAAGACGTTGCTGCATTCCTTCTTTTTCACTATGTATCCATATTCTGGGGCACTGATCTTTGGACATTTCAATACTATCACAAAAAAAAATTAAAACTATCTGAATTGAATAGATATGGGTAATTGACTAATTGAGAATTGATCTTTCTCAGCTTTGGTTTAGTCTATATGTTATCTATATATCTCCGGGTATATAATAAACATTTTACAGTTGCAATTTCCAAAAAATGTTTATACCTTTGCATCCCCCATTTCCATCAGATTGAAATCCTTTTTTGCAAATGCAACTATCGAAGCCATGGGCTGGAGGTATTGTAGTATGATGAACATCGGGACATGGCAAACACAGATTTGGCCCATCCGAGTAAGTACCAGGTATGCATGCTAAAAAGTTTCACAGTACCTACTTATTATGAACAAACTAGTGTAATTCCTATATTCTTACGCAAGCAATTATTTTTTAAACCAGATCCATAAAATCCAGGCTGGCACGTGCAGGAATAATGTCCGGTAGTCGTTCCACAAGTGCATAAAGCATTTTTGTCGCAACAATCTCCTGTTTCGCAAAGTTTGTCGCACGGTTTGTTGATACCCAGTGGTATATAGTCCCCACCTGACAGATCTAAAAGGTGTATGTACACCCGGTAACTTATTCAGTTTATATTGTTATATTTAGATACTCACCAACATGAAGAGCTCTTCTAGCTAGGCTCTCAAACTCATCAAAACCATCCAGAAGATAGCTGTAAAATTCACCAGGAGTCGAAGACAGTTCATATAGCTCCCTATAATTTCCATTTCGAATTCCTATGGTGAAAATGGTGACCTGGCTATTCTTCAATTCGTTCGACAGAGGAACTGGATTCGCTCCGTTGGAATAACCATCTGTTACCAAAAAGATAACTTTTTTGGAATCGTTGCGATGTGAAGAGTCAAATATTTCCTGAAAGTTGCAAATTTTGACACACCTAAAGCAGGTACTCTCAACAGCATGTGAGGTGTCTTCTGCAAGCAAAAACTTTAAGAAAATCAAATGCAAAAATACTTACTTTAGCCTTTTCAAAAGCACCTACTGTATAAGTTTCACCTCCTTTGTATTCAATGTTCATCAACTGATCGTTAAGTAATAAACATTTGTTATGCTCAAGAGAAGGGTCGCTAATGCCGTCAATACTTTTTATCTAAAAAATAAAGCAACACCTTAATAAGGATCTGTAAACTATTTACTAACTTATTACAGTTTTGAAATAACAATTTTTTTATTTTCTTATATTGTTTATGCACAACGTTCATCAACTTTTCCGCGTTAAAACTGTGTGCCATGTCTGTTTTAAAATATTTTTCAAATTTTGATTTTCTCTTTATTTTCTTGCAGCGCCGGTTTAATGCAATTTGCCGTCTCGGGGCCAACTTTCGCCATAAAAAAATATTTTTTTTTTATTCAAACTGATTCCGGGTCTAAAATCATAACCGCTCAATTTCCTCTTACAGTGAGAAGAAGACAATTTTAAAGAATTGAAGACAATTATAAAAAGTTACTTAAATGCAAAGATTTGAATTAATTTTTTTATATCATTTGCTGTCTAGGAATGGGCATATAAATAGATATATTTTGGTGCCCATGTTCATAACACTGAAGAATGGGATTTTTCAAAATTTATAATTTTTCAGATAAGAATAAATAAGTATATAATTTCAAAGTCCACCATTTAAGATAACCAGAAAAAGGGGAAAAATAAAATACTTCTGGAAAAAATAATATATGTTTATCACAAAACAAGCGATTATAAAAAGGGAAAACATGTTTTACTTTTAGTCTTAATTTTCGTGAAATGGACCTTATCTATTTACGAAGAAATATACACTGGTTATTATTTTTTCTAAATAAGACTTAAATTTGCTGTACAAAGTATAGTAGGTATAATTAATACAAAATTTTAAATAATGCGAACTTAAGTAACTTAATTGATGTTTCTTTAAGAAACAATTAACAAACAACGATCAATTTTCCATAAAAGTCTACGAAACTTCTTACAGTTTCTATAGAAAATTAATAATGTTACCAAAATGTCCCAAAATAGACTCGCAGGAATTTAGTACGAATAAGTTCAAATAGCAAATAATAATTATATTAAAATTATAAAACAAATTGTACGAGTTTCTGGAAAATTGTGCTATAGGACGCAAATCGCTAAATTCTGTTTGTCCCGTAATATACGATTATCCCACATTTGCCCATATTTCTCCATATTTTTGTTTAATTGCAGATATAACCAGCATCCAGCTAATAAAGTAACAATAACACATCCCTACTCATTATAACCCATCCCTACATTTTGATGTAATTATGTATTATTAGTTGCCTAACCAAAGAAGGGTTCATCCTTAGACAAGGAAAGAGAGCCTAATCTAAGGGTTCATCGGCGATCGATATTTCAGTTCGTAGTGCACTTGTGAATGCATGTGATTTAAAAACCTGCAATTGGCAAGTATATGGCCCTCCGCTCGCTCCGGAGATCAAGAAATGGAAAATAACCAAGTGCTAACCCAAGAAAAACCCAAAAATCAAGAAAAAAATTGTATACTTAAAAAAAAATCAAAACCAACGGGATTTGAACCCGGATCACCGAAGTGATGGCCAACCATGCAGATCCCTAGACCATCTGCTGACTTACAAACAACTGGTAACATCGCGAAGACATGCGACACCTCACGTAGCTAGCCAATCAAGCGGCCTCTCATTCACAAGTGCACTATGAATTGAACACTCGCGGTCCGTCAAGCCTGCCGATTTTTATTCTTAACCAGTTAGCCAATCCCTCCACCTGACGAGTCCTGGGCTTGCGCGCACATCACAATGCTTACATTTGTAATTTTTACTTCACGCATGGCCCTTCGCACGCTCCGGGGCGCAACCAATCAAAACTATGGCATGCCCAAAATCAAGAAAAAAAAAACGTTTTACAAATAAACCTTAAAAAAAGCATGTCTTGCCGCTGGAACCCAGAAACACGGCGTTGAACCACTGAGCCACGAGGCGTACTGTGACTGAAAGCAATTCGCTGGACCATAAAGACATCTGTTTGTCAGAAATGTATTTACGAATGTCCAGGACTCATCAGGCGGAAGGACTCGTGTAGATGGTTAAGAATAAAATATAGGCGTTGAGGCTGAGGATCCTTTACAGTCATACGCCACTATGATATATACTAGTCGCTTCTGATTGGTGGATTAACGTCACTTTCGCTTTATCTACGGTCAAGTCAGTTTATTCTAGTGGTCAGATTCTGCGTTTGAGACGTGGACGGTTGGCGTTCAATTTCCTTCGGGGGCAAGGCATGTTTGATTTATTTTTTTAAGGTTATTAGTTAGTTTTTAGTTATGGGCTTCGCGGTTACGCATTTACCCAGAAACAACCCCTGTCCAGGCTTAATTAGAGCTGGGGCGACCCATCCCAGATAAGTTACACCTTGGTCGACAGGGATACTATTTTTTTGTTTAGTTTTGGTCGCGCCCTACAAAGGTGTAACTTATTTGGGATGGGTCGCCCCAGCTCTAACTAAGCCCGGACGGGGGCTGTACTGGCAAATTGCCTTAAAGCAGCGCCAAACTGCCATTTTCTTGAAGGGGGTTACAATTCATTCATTCATTCATTCAAAAATTTTGGTTAGTTTCAGCAGAGTATACTCGGGTTTCAATTAGTTTTGTCTGGTTGCGCCTCGGAGGACCATGCGTGGAGAGTTAACAGTACTCTAAAGTGACGTTAACCCACCAATCAGAAGCGGCTAATATAGCATAGTGGCGAAGGACCGCAAAGGATCTTATGCGGCTGAGGAGCGACTAAATGTAGCGCAAATCTTAAATCCTAACCTAAACCGTTTGTCTTGTAGTACCCATTTGCACGGGGGTTGGATAGCACCGCTACAAGGCAATTTGCCAGCACACCCGCCGCCCGGCGCTTAGACAGAGGCAGAGCTACCCTTCTGGTTGTGTTACACGTTATTTCAGTTTGGAGGGCGTTGTATTCGGTGGGAACCTCCAGTAAGATGATATAAGCTAATGAATTGCACGACTGAGTTCCTATGCGAGGCTTCGCACACTGCAGGTATAACCACTTTCTGTTAGACTCCAAATCTCCGCAGGATGTACCCCGACCGCCCACAGGCCACGCTACTGCGTACGGAAATATCCCTGGAGTTCTAGTAGGAATCACCCTCCACTAGGCATCCCACCCCTTACACTGTCCAGCCGCCACGACTTTCCAGACTTCCCCGAAGCATTAGAACACTTTTTTAAGTAAAAAGCTTCCACTACCAATGCCGAATTCTGGACTCCGTTTCCAACGTGTTCATCCTACGACGACAGGACCGAAAGTCGCCTAAACCGTTTACGTTATTAAGTGTTACAATTAATGGCTTTTGCTGCACAAGCGCAATTTGCCAAACCGTTTACGTTGGTGGTTGCACAATGGTAAAAAAAATGGTTGTACGCATGGCCCCCCGCTCCCTTCGGGGGCGCAACCAAACAAAACTAACCCAAGGCATCAAGAAAAAACATTTGCATTTTTAACATCTCGGCTGCAGGTATCCGTAAATGGAGGCCGTGGCCTGTAATCAGACCACATCAAAGGACTTCAGAGATGCGCGCGCATTACATTGTTGATACACATGCGTTGTTTAATGTTTAGGTTTCCACTTCATGCAATGCCCTCCGCGCGCTTCGGGGCGCAACCAAACAAAACTAACCCAAATTTAAAAAGAGACAAGCATAACCATAGAAAAAAGTAACAAAAACATCGACTGGAATCGAACCTGGGCCGACGTATCACAAGCACACCATCTGACTACTGCTCTACGAGACCAGTTACCAAAGTAATTCGCTGGACCACAAAGATATGAAGTTTGTCAACGGTATGATGCACGCGCAACTGTGAAGCCTTGCGATGTGGTCCGGGCAACGTCTTGCTCGCTTCGCTCGCTACGAGGGCTCAAGAAAAGGAAACTAACCAAGTACTAACCCAAGACATACCCAAAATCAAGAAAAAAACTGTTTAGAAACATAATCTTAAAAAAAAAAATTAAAAAAGGAACGGGGGTTTGAACCCGTGCCGTCCACGTGGGACCCAACTATCTAAACCTCTCGACCACGAGAGCTCTTGCGACAAATTGATTGCATCACGAAGACATATTGTAATACGAGATGGATCGACCAATAGGAGAGGCCGATTTTTATATAGTCGTCTATGTCTGTAAAGGATCTTAAAATGCGGATGATAGATCGTCTAGTCCGTATCAACGTTGCCAAGTTTCACGTCACAAATCATCCGAATCATACTTTGTGACGCATCAAGTAAGAACGTGTGTTCTCAAATTTGAATTTTGCACCACGCATGGTTCTGCTCGGCATGCTAACCCAAAGCATGCTAAAAATCGATTTTAAAAAAATTCTTATCTTCACGGACTGAAAAAAGCACATACACCTAACGATTAATTATTGAACTAATCGGTACATGTTGTATTTGTACTTAACTTTCATGGGTAAACAATAGTAAGATATTTGCGTAGCCCACACATTTGACAACGTTGGTACGGACTGGGCGATCTGATACACGACAATATTTAACTAAACTAATTACTATACAGCTTCTATTTTTTTGCCAAAATAGCATTTTTAAGCGTCAGATACCATTTTTTTTTTGGATCTGGCAACACAGAATTAGAAAAAAAGTACTGAGTAAATATTAGAAGAATCTGTTTTATTATTAGCTCTGTTTATGTAAATTATGTCTAGAAAACGACATATTACTTGCTTGAATTTATTTAAATTTGAGAATGGAAGGATAGTCTAAAAATCGAGATCAATAGCGTCATATTAATTTGTCTATTAGTTTTGATTCAAATAGGATGAATAGAGCTCGTCGCGTCTTTATTCGAGTCTACCTATCGCAATTTTGAGCTTTCACGCATGCGTACGTGCTAATTCATATATATTTCCAAGTTTTTTTTTCTTGTTTTTTTTTTTTTAATTTTGGGCTTTGCCTTGGGTTAGTTTTGTTCGGTTGCGCCCCTGTAACGATCGGAGGGCCACGCGTGAAGTGAAATATTAGAACGACAACACCGGGCTGCTGCTAAATGCGCAGGTGTGAAGGTCGAAAATATGCTGTAGGTAGATGCTAGTTTTTGAGAGTTTGAGACGCCTCTGTCAGCAAAGTAGGAATGTGCATTTAGTAGGAATGTGTATAAACTATAAACTTACCTAATGCAGTTTCCATTCCTGAGGTTGAACCATAGATAAAAGAATATATATTTAAAAATAAATTTGAACTTACAAAACGTTACAATATACAACTAGCATATAAAATTCAAAATTTTACTTTTAGCTTCTTTTCTATAAGTTGGATAGGAAAGTCCCAATTTCTTATCAAAAATAAAAACCCAAATTACATCTTTATTCCAAAAGTTTCTTAGAAATTGAGAAATTCTCGAGAAGAAGGCGTCACTTGGCCGAAATAGGTTCGAATATTAACTCCGCCGGAGTTGGAAATTGGAATTATCGCATCGAAACTTACAGAAAAGTTTATCTCAGAGGTTACTATTCATTTTGAACCTTATGAAATGAATGAGTAAGACTTATTTTATTTGTCTTACCTACTAATAAGCTCTGTTTAGATGTTTCGTCAACAATACAGATTTCTTACCTGGGACATCCTGTATACATCAAACAGGGGCGTCAAAATATAATATACCTATAGCTAACGTGTTCCTGTTTTCTTCTATATACAAAGTTCGAAATTCTGTAATTCTATGTGCAGAAATTTGATTCTAACAAAGTAGACTACTGCAATCTAGTGTATACGAGAGAGTCAATGAACTCTTAAATGAAGATATGATGATTGTGATGTAATCTAAACGCATTTTAATTGATATAAAAGAAATGTACTTACAGTATTACTGGGAGAGCTAAAAGTAATCACAGCTACCCTGGTATGATTATAATCAACCGTAATATCACTCAACAATTTTTTAATAAATTTCAGCTCACTGTTAAAATTGTGATCTCCAACACTAGAACTCGCGTCGACCAAAAACACAATATCCAGTTTATCGGAAATTTTTAAAAAATCTACGTTTTTCTTAAACAGTTCCCCTAGCACGTCTAATTTCGACTTGAAAATCGAATTTTCCAAACTATTTCCCCCATTTATTTTATGTAATTTTTTCTCGCCGAAATTTAAGAATTCACTGTAATTGTTTAGCGCGTCCAAATTGAGTTTTTCTTGATAAGAACTACTTGCGTTTACCAATAACAAAAACGTAACGGAAATAATGCGGAGATTAACTTTCATTTTGGTGTCATTTCGCCCGGATTGTGTTAAGAAATGCAATTAGAAATAAACATTTTAATTCAAGCGGTTGTTAAATGTGTTTGTTATCAAGCAGACATATGCGCGGCATCTGGATAATATCACTTGGTTCAATGTTGCACG
>JAEQML010046005.1:0-61782 GCA_016904865.1 Pissodes strobi | reverse complement strand
TAATTAAATATGCCTCCGCCAATTTTCACAGAATTGTTTAGACTGCAGACAATAATTATGTTTTTAAATCAAACAGTGAATAAATTACAGGTAATAAATAAAATGAATAGCTACTTAAGCTGAGAAATATTGTAATGACCAATATTTCAATAAAAAACAATTAGAATAATCAGGCAAGAACAAAAATGAAATCAAAATAAATTTAAACAGGTAATCAGAATTTAATTATTGCCTGAAAACTACTTTTCAACTCAAAAATCAATTCAATTCTAAAACAAAGGTAATGACAATCATTCAATTCAATTATTGCCTGAAAGCTATTTTCTAACTCAAAAATCAGTTTAATTCAAAGATAAAGGTAATGACAAATTTAAATCGAAATAAAGAAACAGAGTTATTAAGGTCTTGTACCCACCACGGTTGAGAAGGCTTGAGAAGGCGCTCTTTAAATATCTGACGTAACGATAAAATATTTACTAAATAATAACTAACTAAGCTTGAATCCAACAGATAACGGTACTAGAGAAAATTAGACTGAGTATCCTACACTCTCAACAGTTTTAGTTATTAATTTCTAAAAATTGCTACCTCTAACTAGAAGCTAGATATGAGCCCTATAGGCCAATTTGAACGATTCCTTAGTTGGGCTGCTGAACTAAATCCGAAATTTAATAACACCTGCTTTTGTAGGATCAAGTCCTTTTTTTTTCTCTCTTATTAAAGAGCCTTAAGCCCAAAAAAAAACTATCTCACATGCCCTACAGGCACAAACACACACACGGCAAACGGCAACGTGGTATGCGAAACGATAGTAGCCAAATACCAGAAATTCACAAGCTTAGCAGTTAACTTACAGACTTTACGATATAGGAAACTAGAAATAAGATCAGATATCGCAAAACAAACAAAAATAAAATAAATCAAGCCATACCTTCTCCCAACCTCCCACACTGGTACACGGTACAAGACAAGATTCTAAAATCCAGTCTTACCTTCCACCAGAATCACATCTCGAAAAAAATTACACTGACACGCAGTCGTCACAAATATTTCAATTTTTTCTACCGTACGTACGAAGCGACCGATTTTTAACCATAAAATCTGAACTGAATATTTGAAATTATCTATCAATTTTAACAAATATATTCGACTGCTGTATTTACGTAGATTCAACCCATAATATTAATTTTCATTTTATATTAACAAGATAATTATTATCGACTGATATTTAAAAGACCAAATTAATTTTAAATGAACTTGATGGGCAACATAAAAATTCAGTATTTATTAATATTTTCGTACTATTTAATGCGGAATTTTCCACACTGTTGCTACCAGGTCGATTCAGACAGTAATTCAAAATAGGTTGAAGATGAAAAGTAATTATTTCAAACTAAAAATAAATATAAGCAAACTCGGAAAAACCTGATGTTACGGAATTGTTAAAATTACCGTAACAAAGTTAAGGAAACCCATTATAAGGATTGTAAATGTTTCTGTGGATATGTCGAAGGAAGACTTTGAAATGTGCATAAGGGAGCAAAATTAATTCATAACAAGCGATGATAACTTCACAGTGACCTATATTAAGAAACATAAAAATAGTGACAGCCGAACAATATTTCTAGAATGTTCTCCAGGACTTTTTCACGAATATATAAATGAAAAAGAGTTTATATTGAGTGGGAGCGTTACAGAGTATTTGAAGATCTCGTGGTGCCGAGATGCTTCAGGTGTCAACACTACTACCACAAGAATAACGAATGTACCAATAAAACTATCTATGAGTTCTGTATGGGTGAACATGACGTCAAAGAGTGTTCAGATTATCTAAAGAGTGTGTCAATTGTGTAGAATCCAACCAAAAGTATAAAACAAAGTACAAAACATCTCATGAGATCAGTAACTCCGAATGTCCTTACAAAAATTCACGGATCTCACACCTTACGAAAGCATCCTATGTATTGAAAATGCCTAACACAATTTTTAAATTTAAAAAACTTATGATTTACATCTGTCACAATATAACAAATTAATTACTATTAATTTATGTTTACCGATTTTGCGGGGTTGAGATCATGTCACCCGAAGTGACACCCAATGATAATGTTACATAAAAAAAGTGTATAATATTTTTAAAGTTAGTTTAAATTAAAACAGCAAATAAATAAGCGATTGATTACTAAAGCCAAAAGCTCGTATATAACTACGCTACTGAGTGCCTGTCGTCAAAATGTGTTGATTTATAGCGGCATCCAGACTTTAACCAATAATTAGAATGTGGGTACTTCCGCCTGGTAGGGCTTACTTGCTTTAGTCAACGTGGACTCGATTACGGGTGCGCAGAGTATAGTTATATGAACTGAAAGTAGTTAGAATGAGATAAATATAATCAAGTTTGCAATAGCCATTTAAAGGCGAGTTTCAGCCAATAAGCGAATAATGTAAAAATATATAGGGGAGTGATTTCGAATATATAATTTATTCTAATTATTCTAGTTTGTCAAACATTTACAATGAGATTGATGACATTGGAATCATTGTCTCCTTTATATGATTTGACTCTAGAATAGAAGACATTTCGTAAAACATTTTTAATACATTAAACGACATTGGACCATACACCATACAGTAAAAATAAATAAATATATTATGCGGCTTATATTAAATAAATAACTGCTTATTGTTGATTGGCTATTTTTGATTTTATATTTAGTTTGTTGCGTCTTATCGAGTAATCAAATAGGTAATAAAAATATTGAATTTTAATCTCTACGGTCTAAATTTCGTTAATAGATAAATATTATATTTAAACCTAGTTAACAAGAATCTTAAAACAGTAATAAATAGCAAAACTGTAAAATCTTACATTTTTGACAGACGATGTCAATAATTATTTTTCTTTTATTTTCCCTAATCTAATTCTAAGATTTCATTCAAATCGGTACATAAATATCAAAACTGTCAAATTTGACATTTTTGACAGATACTATCACAAACAATATTTTTCTTTTATTTTTCCCTAATCTAATTCTAAACTCTCATTCAAACCGGTTCATAAATAACGAAACTGTCAAATTTGACATTTGTGACATACATACATACTTTATTACCTTGGAATTGATTGCCTTTGGCTCCACAAATAAGTAAACTTGGTTTGAACTTTGAACTGTTATAGAGCCACTTCGGCCCAGGCTCAAGTATGTAAACTGCACAAGTGCAAGTTTAGTGACCCTAATGAAATGTGTACCTATATATTGTAATCTACTAAAATGCATAAGCTACTAAACAAATATCACCCTGTCGCAAGTTTGAACTTGAACTTGGAGATTGTTATATAAACATTAAAGGCAAACTATAAACAACGCGAGCAATCAACTGGAGCGACTTTGAACCTTATGCATGCAATCAATCAATAACATTTATTTTCTACATTACATAATTTGGCAGACCTAGGCCGCCGCTATATATTTTAACATGTTATACGCGGTTGTATTTGGTCCATAGCTACGTATTGACTCACACAACACTCGCGTTTTGACAAACACCTACGGACGCAGGGGGCTGGTGTCGGCCCTGTATCAGCGGCAGTCAGTGGCAATGTGGTAAGTATATCAGATTACATAGGCTTATGCCTTTCAATCGTGCTCTGTTATTAATTACCTAATGGTATGTTAGCCGTGTAATGGATGTTTATGCGTGTGTTTACCGGTTTTGTGTAGGGAAAAATCGTAAAACCCTACTTCTCGTTTGGACGCTACAACATAGATATGTACAGGAAATATGTACAATGAGTGTCTATTTACAATATTTACATATATACAGTTATTTGGATAGTATATAGTATACTTCCAGTTCAGGGAGTTGGAATTTTCATGGCGTGCAGTCTAAGCTCACTGCACGGACATTGCAATTCATCGGTTCTTGGCATACTGCCGCGATTCGGTTGAGGTAGCCGTTTTATAGCAGGCTCTAGTCCCTTGACAAGCCCCACCCCCTTTGTCCGAACAATGGTGGGAGGGGCCTGCCACTGGACTAGTCGATCTGCTGGATATACTCGAAGCTGCTTTCTGCGCTCCTGATGGATTCACTTTTTTATAATAGAAAAAAGTGACCATAGGGGCCTTGTTGGTTATTTTATGTGTTTGGGATTTACACTATATTTACATTATTTACATTGTTGCGAGTTTACGGAGGTTCTAGCTCTTTATAAAATAGTAAAGTATTCCTGTATATGGGGCCATAGCGAGGAATGCTCAGTGGATCATATCTTGCATCTGCAATCCTCGCTGTCACTGGCGATCCTCTTATGCCGAACTCGAAGAATTTGCTTGCCGTTCTTTCTATGAACTGGTCAACGTACTCTACGTTAGTCATTCTGTGCAAATCTTCGGTTCTGACATGATCAAAGACCGTCGAAGACAGCGCTGATCGCAGATACCTATTTTGTAGGACTTGGATTCTTTTGATATGTGTTTTGGCGGCGGAGCACCACACGGGGGCCCCATATAACAGTGCAGGGCGAATAATGGCTTTATAAATCGTTAGTTTATTTGCTGGGCTTAAATACGCTCTTGTGGCTATAAGCGTATGTAAGCCTTTCCGTATTGCCTCGTTTTTTGCACGAATCGCGGCTATATGTTTTGCGAAGCGTAATTTCGCGTCAAAGACGATGCCTAAATACTTAACGTCTTCCTTGGGCAATATTTCGACGCCGTTCACGACGAGCGGAGTCATCTCCGTGTCCTTTCTTTTGTGAGTAAATATGCCAAGTTCCGTCTTAGACGCATTTAGGTTTATCTTCCAGTTTGTAAAATATGGCAAGATTAAATTCATATGAGCTTCCAAGTTAATTTTGGCCATTTGCGCAGTCGACGATTGCGTGTAAATCGCACTGTCGTCCGCGTAAAAGGCACAGGAGTTCAAGGGATGAGACGGATAGTCAGCTATATAATGACTAAAGAGCTGAGGTGAGAGTACTGTTCCCTGTGGTACACCGGAGATGATGTGCCTTTCTGTCGAGACACTACCCTGGATTCGCACAGAGAAGGTGCGATCTTCCAAATACGACACGATGAACGCTCCTAGATGCAATGGAAGACTGTGTGTTACAAACAGTTTGTATATCAAACCATCGTGCCATACTCGGTCGAAAGCTTTCTCAATGTCTAGCAGCAACAACGCGGTGAGCTTATTTTCGTTGTAGCCATTCGTTATGTCCTGTGCTAGTTTCGCCGCGAGCATAGTGGTGCTATGGCCGCGGCGAAAACCGAATTGCTCCGGTGGGAGGACGTTAAGCTTGTCTACCGCGTCGCTAATTCTAGACATGAGAAGCTTCTCTGTCACTTTTCCGAGGGTATTCAACAAAGAGATCGGTCGATATGAGGCCGGGAGCCTCGTATCTTTGTTCGGTTTGGGAAACAGTATAATCTCAGCTCTTTTCCAGGGAGTAGGAAAGTGCTGAAGGCGGATAGTTGCATTGGCAATATGCAGGAAGTGAATGATGGCTTTATTCGGTAGATTCTTCAGCAGAATGTACGGAATGCCATCAGGGCCGGGAGCTTTATTCTTGGGGAGACGACAGAGAGTTTTGCGGATCTCCTGTGGCGTGATCAAGAGCTTTGTCAGCGTTGACGGGGGAATGGGGTACTTCCTGCTCTTAAACAGGCGTGCAACGTGAGTGATTTGCTCATGATGATGGGTTACGTCAGGCGTCTCTCCATAGACGCTCTCTAGGTGGTCCGCAAAGGCTTCCACTTTCTCACGGTTTTCAATTAGAACATTACCCTGAAAATGAATTTCCGGGTAGTCAGTGGGGCCTCCGCGGACACGCCTAGCGAGCTTCCATACAGAGCCGTCTTCTTGACTTATAGAGTTGGCAAAAGTCATCCATCTATCATTGCGAAAAGCGCGGATCTGTGTCCTTATTTCTCCTGTCAGTGCTGTAACACCAAGTCTATCGACTCGCGCTCTGTTTCTCTGCCATCTCCTTCGAATGCGGTTACGGAAGGAGATTAAGTTCAGGATGGTATCAGGAAGGAATTCTGTGAACGTTTGTCTTTCAACAACCGGGCACAAGGCGTCTCTGACGTGCTGGATGTTTGTGACTAAGGTTCGGACTTCGTTTTCGAGTTCAGGGATGCTGTCTATTTGCCTAGGAATGACCGTTTCCTCGTTCATTCTTCTTCTAAACTCCTGCCAATTTAGATTGCGGTATGAAAGCAACGTGTCCTGTGTAGGTTGCGGTCCACCTCGCAAACCGATCGCTATTGGCAGGTGATCAGAATTCAGAATATTCAGCTCTCGCAGCTGCGAGTAGTTGGCCACTCTTCGAGAAATAGCGACATCCAAGAACGATGCAGTGTGGTAATTTGCCGCATAGTAGGTAGGATTGGGGGTGCGATGAAATGCAATGTCCGGGTAGCGCTCCAGTATCCTATGAAGCAAGCGTCCCTTCCCGTTGGTTCTGCCGCCCCAGTCGACGTGCAGGGCATTCACGTCCCCCAACAGAATGGTCCGCTTGCTCACAGGTAGGAGATTTAGAAAATCTTCTTCAAACAGCTGGAGTTGCGGGGGAGCGTAAACGCCGATCACCCGCAGACCACTTGTCAGCTCGATAGCCACATGCTCAATGCGGGAACGCAGGTTATTAATTTGCTTAAATACGAGCGGTCTACGGATGAGACAGGCCACGCCTCCGCCGCGTTGGGGGCGGTCGTACCTGACTACCTTCCAGCGCGCAAATTTCAGTTCGAAATCCGGCTCTAGATTGATTTCGCATAATATAATGATACTAGCGTTTGTGTGATATAGGAAATGCTTAAATTCAGCGAGCTTAGACCGCAGGCCATTACAATTCCAACTTACGATTTTTATATACATTTAAAAAGCGTATTTGCTCATTTCTTCCGAGAAGAAGCGCATCGACGCTTGAAGTATTTCTATACGATTGCCGTTACAGGCCTCAAGCATCGACGCGTATTCTTCCAAGCAGAGAATGAGTTGATCAAGATCGACTAAATTATTAATGCGATTGACTACATTTTGCAGTGAATTCAATTTATTAGAAATGTTAGTTTCGGGGAGTTTATTTTGAAATCTGTTTTGAGCAATCTTAGATTCTGATGTTTTACCACTATTGCCACTAACCTGACGTGCATTAGAGTCCTGTTCGGGTCTTCTTCCTGCTTGTTGATTGCCCTTGAGCGGGGGGAAGCTTCGCTGGTATTCTTTTTCGTTTTCTGCAGCGTTATTCTGTTTATTTTGCCACGCAGGTCTTGCTGGCGGTGGCGCTGGCTTGAATTTTTGCTGTTGCTGTTTAGCGTTCTGGTTAGGTTGAAGTTGTCCTATTTTAAAGTGGTAAACAGGACAGTCTTTGCTAATCGAGCGGTGCTCGGCCCCACAGTTTGCACATTTTACAAAGTCAGCATTACAATTTATAATTTCATGCTTCCCTGCACATTTCGAACATGAAATCTGCCGCTTACAGTATGTTGCTGCATGACCATATGCCTGACACCTTTTACACTGCATCAGTGGTTTTACATTACGTCTGTTTTCCCAGGATATTCTTACGTTTAGCATAGTTTTAATCTTCTGATTGAGATGCTTGAGCGTAATATTCGCGTCAAGCACAACCAAATAAAGGGGGCGAAGAGTCTTCTTCATTTCGAAGACTGATTTGACATGTAAATCGTGTTCATCAAGGAGAGCGGTCTTGATGTCATCTTGTGTCACATTTCCGTCTAGTCCTCGGAGGACGAAAGCATGCGACTTTTGTGCTTGTTGGGCATATGAGTGGTACTCTGTGCTTTCTCGCTCCAGGTGCCTTTTCAATGTATCCCAGTCTTTATCGAGTTGGCAATATACTATTACTGAGTTTCGTGTATATTTTAAGTCATATTTTTCGATCTGCATGGTGCGTAAATCATTTCTGAGGGAGTTGTGATCTGCCGGGCGTCCTTTTATGACTATTGGGGGTGGCTGTGCCGCTTTGGCCTTAATCGGGGTTTTCGATTTAGGCTTGGGCTTAGTCTTGGTTAGTATCTGCCGTCTGGCTGGGACGGACGACGCGATGCTGCTTGTTTCCTCAAATTCCGTGTCTGATAGAGGCTGGAATTTGTTTGATGTCGGTACGGGGGTAGGCACCCCAAAGTCCAAGTTAACTATTCGAAAATTCTTTCGAAAAGGGATAGTTTTCAACGGGACTTTGAAAGTTTGCGTCTCGTTTGTGTCTATCAGGGGGGCAGGATCGATTTGTGGTGTGGGCGGTGCTTCCAAGTTGGGAGGGGCCTCTTCGCTAGGTCGCTCTGCATCTTTCGGTCCTGTTTTTTGCACCTGTTTTTGTGTTGGCAGTTTTTCGGCCAGTTTTTGTTTTTTGGTGTTAGCCTGGCTTTCTGGCGAGCTATTGCTTTCTTTACTTTCATTCGCAGGATCTTTTTTGCGTCTTCCAGTGTCGATTTTTGCTTTTGCAGCAGGGCGCTTTTTGCACAACTGTATGTGCTTCTCGGTGAAATGTACTCTGCTTCTTAAAATTGCAGTTTTCACCTCACGATGCTCAGTCGCAGAGTTAAAAATTTGCAGTAGATGTGCACATTCATTACACACATACATATTAACCTCCAGTTTGGAGATAGTTCGGTTGGCGATCTCTTTGTTCAGAGGCCTGTCGGCGTCAGAGTCGACGGACATTTGTGACAAAGTGTCTTGGTCACCGTCCATTATAGGTAGAATCGGGGCAATGCCCCCGCACAATAAAAATAAACCACTAAAGGGTGCTTTCTAGACTGTAACCTCGGTTACGACTAGAAAGAATGATAGATTCTATTGCTAGAAATCCGCTATTTGATCGATTTAAAAACTCGCAGTGCTCTTTAACCCGGAACACCAACAGGTCCTATTCGAATAACGATTCGCATAGGAGTTATGCATGCAATGATCATCACTTTGTTTTATATAAATAAGCTACTGAACCCTCAGTTCGGCAGACTTTGGTCTCACCTCCAGCTCCCAAGGTTAGCCACTTGACGACTGCCTTCTGGGTTCTATCCGCTCCTAAAGTTAGCCATACGACTGCTTTAGGTTCTATTTCTTTCCTTCCAAACCTGGTACCGGTTAGTCACTTGACGACTGCTAGGACCAGGGGTTTCACAACCTCCATAGTAAAGTCTTGACAAGAAGTTTGTCAGAGTGTTGAGAAAGACAAGTGTCTAAATAGTCAGTTAAAAAGTTTAGTGAAATCTCTTAGTGCTCTTAAATAAAACCCAACTCTTAAGAAAAACTATAAATTATAAGACAGTAAACAAAGACCTATAAACGGTACCTCAAATCGAGAAAACATGCGCACCGTAGTAATCGGGTATAATAGAATCTCATTTTTTCTGACCAATAATTATTGTTAAAGTTTTATCGTTAATACATTGTTATTGTTATAAACTAAACGTGCTTACTTTATCATCTCTTCTTACTCCACGTAACGCGGTCCCGGTCTACCTCAGTTACCCCCCCGGCACGCTAAACAAGGCGTGTCCTCGCGAGTAGAACATCCAGTGGTAGATTAAAGGAAGCATTGAGACCCCGTCATTGTACTAATCGCGACGCGGCTCTTCTCTGAGAAGTTATTCTCTAAAGAAATCACGCTACCACCCAAATCACTCGTGACAATATCGTCGATTCGATATCAAGTCGGATATCGTTTTCAAGAAAGGCAAAAAACTAAAAATGAAAATGGTTAGCCAATACAATAAAACAGTAAAAAGCTCTTGCAGATTGTCAGGCTTTGAACTGACTTTGACAAAATGACAATTATAATGCCATATTTAACTACTGGTTAACTGGTATTTAGTGTAATAATGAGGTGTTATTTGGTAAATTAATTTGATTTTTAAGTTTTATATATCTATAATTTGGTGTTATTCGCTTAAATACCAGTTAACCAGTAATTAAATATGGCATTATAATTGTCATCTTGTCAAAGTCAGTTCAAAGCCTGACAATCTGCAAGAGCTTTTTACTGTTTTATTGTATTTGCTAACCATTTTCATTTTTAGTTTTTTGCCTTTCTTGAAAACGATATCCGACTTGATATCGAATCGACGATATATAGGTACACATTTCATTAGGGTCACTAAACTTGCACTTGTGCAGTTTACATCCTTGAGCCTGGGCCGAAGTGACTCTATAACAGTTCAAAGTTCAAACCAAGTTTAATCATTTGTGGAGCCAAAGGCAATCAATTCCAAGGTAATAATGAATCCTCCACAACAATATAGAACATATTTACATACATACATACTTTGTCAAAAATATTTATCTTTCATTTCCCCTAATCTAATCTGAAAGTTTATTCAAATCGGTTAATAAATAAGGAAATTGTCAAATTCGACATTTTTGATAAATATGTAGGTACAGTGACGGAAATAAAATTTCGTACACATATTTTGGTAATTATTTAGAAAACGGGTTTTCGCTATTATAAGAGATTTTTGAAAAATTCCTTTTTAACGTGTTTATATAGGTGAAATATAACAATAATCCGCGACCGCAGCTTAGTAAAATTGTTTCTATAATTTGTTATTAACAAATAGATACTCACGGGACCGGGCGGCGAATAGGGGTGCTGGGCGGGGACTCTACAGTACGCATCCAAGGAAAAATAGATACTGACAGTGTTTCTGAGAAAGTTTCTCACATCACGCACGGTATTGTGTATATCAGTATATACATAAAAATATTAAATGCGGTACACAAATAGGAATAATTATTGTTTCCGTCATAATAATGTCACGTTACAAATAAAAAACTGTCAGTAAACGACACAACGCTGATAACGGCTAACTTCAGCCCAAATGTTTATAATGTTGCCAAATTGCTTTGTCAATTTTGAAATCGTTTGCGTTGGTGATTGGACAATGGTAAAAATTAAATGATAAATGTGATAAAAACAGCAGTGCAGTGTTATCGTTCTAATATTTCACTTCACGGATGAGCCTTCGCTCGTCGCTCCAAGGCGCAAGCAAACAAAACTAACCCAAACTAACCAAACCTTAACTTATCAATGTAAAAAGACAAGCGCGCTACGCGCGCTTGTCTCTTCACTATCCCAAACTAAGCAAAACAAACCAAAACTAACGAAAACTAACCAAAACTAACCCAAACAAACCAAAACTAACCCAAACTAATGAAATAAAGAGGCAAGTGCGCTACGCGCGCTTGTCTCTTCACGATTCCGAACTAAGTAAAGCCAACCAAAACTAACCCAAACTAACCAAAGTAAAGAGGCAAGCGCGCTACGTGCGCTTGTCACTTCAGTATCCCAAGCTAAGTAAAACCAACCAAAATTAACCCATACTAACCAAAACTGACCCAAACAAACCAAAACTAACCCAAACTAACTAATACTAACCCAAACTAACCAAAATAAAGAGGCAAGCGCGCTACGCGCGCTTTTCTCTTCACCGTCCCGAACTAAGTAAAACCAACCAAAATTAACCCAAACTAACCAAATAGCCGAACTAAACAAAATCAACCAAAACTAACCCAAACTAAGCAAAACCAACCAAAACTAACCCATACTAACCAAAACTAACCCAAACTAACCAAAACACACCCAAACTAACCAAAACTAACCGAAACCAATCCAAACCCTAGTTAACTAAAGTAGCTACGCGATCTTGTCTGTGGTATCCCAGATTAAGCAAAAAAAAATCGAAACCAACTACAATTAATTTTGGTTAGTTTTGGTTAACATGGGTTAGATTTGGTTAGTTTGTATTAGTTTAGGTTGGTTTTGCTTAGTTTGGGATAGTGCAGTGAGAAGCGCGAGTAGCGCGCTTGTCTCTTTACTTCGCTTAGTTTAGGTTAGTTTTGGTTAGTATCGGTTAGTGTGGTTGGTTTTTCTTAGTTTGGGATAGTGAAGTGACAAGTGCGCGCTTGCCTCTTTACTTTGGTTAGTTTGGGTTAGTTTTGGTTGGTTTTACTTAGATCGGGATAGTAAAGAGACAAGCGCGCGTAGCGCTCTTGCCTCTTTACTTTGGTTAGTTTGGGTTAGTTTTGGTTGGTTTTACTTAGTTCGAGATAGTGAAGAGACTTTGCTTAGTTTGGGTTAGTTTTGGTTAGTACGGGTTAGTTTTGGTTGGTTTTGCTTAGTTTGGGATAGTGAAGAGACAAGCGCGCGTAGCGCGCTTGCCTCTTTACTTTGGTTAATTTGGGTTAGTTTGGGTTAGTTTTGGTTGGTTTTACTTAGTTCAAGATAGTGAAGAGACTTTGCTTAGTTTGGGTTAGTTTTGATTAGTTTGAGTTAGTTTTGGTTTGTTTGGGTTAGTATGGGTTAGTTTTGGTTGGTTTTGTTAGTTGGGGATCGCGAAGAGACGCCTCTTTAGTTTGGGTTAGTTTTGGTTGGTTTTACTTAGTTCGGAATAGTAAAGTGAAAAGCGCGCGTAGCGCGCTTGCCTCTTTACTTTTGTTAGTTTTGGTTAGTTTGGGTTAGTTTTGTTTAGTTTGTGTTTGTTTTGGTTTGTTTGAGTTAGTTTTGGTTTGTTTGAGTTAGTTTTGGTTAGTTTGGGTTAGTTTTGGTTTGTTTGGGTTAGTTTTGGTTAGTATGGGTTCGTTTTGGTTGGTTTTGCGTAGTTTCATTTGGTTAGTTAGGGTTTGGTTTGGTTAGTTTTGTTTGCTTGTGCCCTCGGAGCGAGCGAAGGCCCATACGTGAAGTGAAATATTAGAACGATAACACTGCGCTGCTACCAATATTTGTTAATGACAAATTATAGAAACAATTTTACTAAGCTACCGTGGCATATTATTGTTACATTTCACTTGTATAAATACGCTAAAAAGGGTTTTAAAAAAATCTCTTATAATAGCGAAAACCCGTTTTTATACATTTATCATTTATTTTTTACCATTGTCCAATCACCAACGCAAACGATTTCAAAATTGACAAAGCAATTTGGCAACATTATTAACATTTGGGCTGAAGTTAGGCGTTACCAGCGTTGTGTCCGAGAATAACAATATTCTCGGGTTGTGTCATTTACTGACAGTTTTTTATTTGTAACGTGACATTATTATGACGGAAACAATAATTATTCCTATTTGTCTACCGCATTTAATATTTTTATGTATATACTGATATACACAATACCGTGCGTGATGTGAGAAACTTTCTCAGAAACACTGTCAGTATATTTTTCCTTGGATGCGTACTGTAGGGTCCCCGCCCAGCACCCCTATTCGCCGCCCGGTCCCGTAAGTATCTATTTGTTAATAACAAATTATAGAAACAATTTTACTAAGCTGCGGTGGCGGATTATTGTTATATTTCACCTATATAAACACGTTAAAAAGAAATTTTTCAAAAATCTCTTATAATAGCGAAAACCCGTTTTCTAAATAATTACCCATATTTTTTCCCAATGTGATGTTGGCTTTTGTATACCTAGTTCACCTGGATATCCACTTCACTTTTTGACAAATTGTTATCAGTGTCATCAGATTTGACAATTATATTATTTAATTTTAACAAAGTTTGTGAACATGAATTTACTCGATAAGGCGGGATTAATTGCTTTTTTCGAAGAAGGTGTTTCTCTACGAAGAATAGCTTAAATAGCTGAGCAAGTTGGGAAACCTACAAGCACTATACAAAGTCTCAGAACTAAATGGAAAAATAGAGGATCATTGGATAGAAGGGCTGGAAGTGGCAGAGAAAATATTTGAAACTAAAATCAAGATAATGATCTAATAGATTATTTGCGAAACAATCCATTTCAGACAGCAGTAGAAGCACATAGCCAAACTATAATCCTGGGACAGTAAGAACGGCAAGAAATCGTATAAAGAAAAAATCGGAGACTCAGAAACAGAGTAGCTGCTAAAACGCTGTTTTTTGACCGATATGAATAAAGAGCAAATAATCGGGTTTGTGATGGAACATTTACAGCAAGGTATGGATTTTTGGAATAAGGTAGTATTTACCGATGAGAAGAGTTTTCAGTCTTATTATAACGGAGAGATTAGAGTGTACAGGCCGCCAAATGCACGGTATGAAGAAAGATATGCCCAACATGTTAAAACAAGTGGAAGATTATCTATGTCACCATATTCGACGAAGATTTAACAATCAAGCTTATATACACAATACACATCCCTCAAAATGTTATGTTGCCATTGGTAAACAATATATTTCACCAATAAAATTTTATATACTAGCATGATAACTGCCCCGTCCATAGTCCATAAGCAAGGAGAGTTTCGGACTGGATACGGGAAAATAACATTTCATTGTTACCTTGGCCCTCAAATTGAAAACGTGCGGATATATCGTTAAAGAAATTAACAAAAACAATGATTTCCATCCAGAAAACAGTCATGATTTGTGGAATAAAATTGAAGAAACCTGGACTAATTACAATGTTCATCACGCACGACTTTTTGTCCGAAGCGACCTTTCATGTCACCGCGAGGAAACACTCGAACCGAACAACCTTGACGTCATGTGGCTCAAGTTCACCGCCAAGGGATTAACCAAGTTTATATGTTGTCTCTTTCGCCCTACGAGCGATAGAACCTACCAAAGCTTTTTCACAACACTAGCTACCACTTTTGACTCAATACAGGTCGATCACCCCAGTTCAGAAATAATCCTTCTGGGAGACTTCAATGCCCACAACACCAACTGGCTCAAACATCACAACAAGACCGACAACGAAGGTAGAGAAGCTGCAGCATTTGCCATCAGCTGCGGGCTTACTCAACTTGTAGACGAACCAACTCGAATCTCAGAGATGGGCGAATTCGCCGCCCTCCTGGATCTTTTTCTGACCACCAATCCTGACCAGTACAAGGTTACAGCTGGTCCGCCATTAGGTACCTCCGATCACAAACTTATTACAACGGTTTGTGAATTGCCACTCACACAGAAGGATCCACCATTGCCTCGCAAAATCTGGCATTACAATTCTGCAAACTGGGACGATCTAAGACAGTTCTACCTAGATTTTCCTTGGCTCGACGTCTGCTTTGCCACTGACGACCCGTCAGACTGCTTCCAAGAGATCATGCAAGTAATCTCCTCAGGAATGGAAGCATACATCCCAAATTCCATCAAGTTACCATCAAAAGGAAAGCTCTGGTTCGACAAAAGATGCGAAAGAGCTGTAGGAAGGAAACAGCAAGCGTATAAATACTGGCAGCAAAATCAGACTGCTGAAAATCGCAATTATTTTATCGAAGCTAGAAACGAGTGCAAGCGTGTGATCGACGAAACTAAGGAAAGAACAAACACAATCAAAGGATCAGGAATAAACTTTTGCAATGCCCCAGTGGTTCCAGGAATTTCTGGTCGGTAGCAAAGGCAGTAAGTAACAACTTTACAAAAACGTCTCTCCCACCTTTGACGGACGAACGTGGCATCACGGCGACTACAGCCAAGGAAAAAGCAAACATGCTCGCCAAAATATTTTCATCGCACTCTATCTTAGACGTGCCCCAAGACAAGACTCTCCCCACTATACCGAACATCAACACCACCATGGCAGAAGTCAAGTTTTCTCATCGTGATATTCGCAAAATCCTTAAAGAACTAGATACGCAAAAGGCATCAGGACCGGACGGAATACCTACCATCGTGCTAAAGAACTGCGCCAACGAACTAACACCCGTTTTTTTCAGGTTTTTTTCTCTTTCTTACAGAAAAGTGATTTACCCATCCTCTTGGAAAGCCGCTCGAGTGCAACCTGTTCCAAAAAAAGGCAAGAAAACCACGCCCTCAAACTATCGCCCAATTGCCTTGCTTCCAATAATCTCCAAAGTCATGAAACGTGTAGTCAACCAACAACTACTCAAGTACCTCGAGAGCAACAGAATAATCAGCGATAATCAATACGGTTTTCGCAAAGAGAGATCGACAGGAGATATATTGGCCTATGTCACTCATATATGGAGTAGGGCAATTGAAAACTACGGAGAGTCTCGAGCGATTGCGTTGGATATTTCAAAGGCATTCGACAGAGTTTGGCATGACGGACTGCTCAACAAACTGCCGTCCTTGGGATTGCCCGCCTCCCTCTGCAGCTGGCTGGCCAGTTTCCTTAAGAACCGATCCCTACACGTTGCAGTCGATGGACACATCTCGGACACATTCACCATCAACGCGGGCGTGCCTCAGGGCGCAATACTTTCACCAACTCTGTTCCTCATCTATATTAATGACCTGCTGATCGAAACGAATAATCCTGTTTACAGTTTTGCAGATGACAGTACCCTTGTCTCCCACTTTAGATCAGAAAAACCCTTACCAGCGACTGAGATTCATCACCGCAGACAGGAGCAGATTACAGCAATTAATCAAGACCTGGAGAAAGTTCAAATTTGGGGCGACCGAAATTTGGTCCAGTTCAATGCAGCAAAGACCCAAACAGCAACGTTTACTAAGCGGGCTAATACAGCGGGCCCTGACATCATTATGGCAGGATCGACCATTCCTTCATCCTCGTCAATCGGGCTGCTGGGTGTCTCGGTCAACAGCAATATGTCATGGCATGACCATGTTGCTAACATCGCAAAATCAGCCTCCCAGAAGCTTGGTGCGCTATTTCGCAACAAAAAACTCTATACACCGCAGCAGTTGCTCTTGCTGTACAAAGCGCAAATAAGACCGTGCTTAGAATATTGCTCACATATCTGGGGTGCCGCACCAAAGCATACCCTAAAGCTGCTGGATTCCATTGAGAAGAGGGCTGTGCGTCTCGTCGGCGATCCGGAGTTGACCCGGAACCTGGATAGTCTGGAACATCGCAGACATATAGCCGAGATGTCTCTGTTTTACAGATACTTTCACCGCAGATGTTCCCAGGATTTGGCCCGCATAATCCCGCCCCTGGCAACTCCTGTCAGACAGTCCCGACAGACGGCAGGAGCGCACCAGTTCGTCGTACAACTAGAAACACCTAGAACATCGCTTTACAAGAACTCCTTTGTCTGGCGCACTGCATCACTGTGGAACTCACTTCCAGGACATCTGTTTCCCACTACTTACAACCTACAAATATTTAAGAACCGTGTCAATCAACATCTTCGCACACACACCACTCGTTGAGCGCCATAGGATCTACCTTTAGTGTGTAAAAAAAAAATTCTCCCACCTATTGGTGGAAAAAAATGGATCCGTTTTAAAATATTAAGCCAATGATTCTTTTTTATTTGAATAAACTGTTTTATAATAATTAATTTTGAAGTCGTATCTTATTGTATATTATTATCCTGATTTTTCTTTGAAAATTTTCTTCTGCCACTTTCAGCCCTTCTATCCAATGATCCTGTATTTTCCCATTTAGTTTTGAGGTCTGTTATTACCAAAGATTTAATAAGGAAGATCCTTGGTTATTACTGAAGTAAGAAACGCAAGGTATAAAGGTGAGATAAAGGTAAAAAGCCCAGTTTACCAAAATATTCAAATATGACATAAAATATTAACCTCAGTGTACGAAATTTTATTTCCGTCACTGTACTACGTAAAAAAATATTTTCCTCTTATTATCCCTAATCTAATTCGGTTCATAAATAGCGAAACTGTCAAATTTGACATTTTTTACAGGTACTATGTTAAAAAATTTAAACCTAGTAAACAAGAATTTTAAAACACTGATAAATATTTATTGGCAAAACTTTACAAACACCTTTCAAAGTAATTACATGTAAAGCATAACAGAGCACTAACTTAAAACTACCTAAAATTAAGAAAATAACAAGACAAAAATAAAAAATACACAACAAAACTAAAACAAACTTATTAAAATCCAATAAATAGGATTATCACATAGGCTTAAAATATAATACCTAATTAAAAATTACCCAGAGCAGCCTTCAAATCTCTGAGTGTAGTGTTAAGAATATCTATCTGGACTTGACTAAGTACCTCATTTGCTACAGACATCATCCGGTTAAAAGGGGATAACAGGATCAACAAAAAAGAATTTTTGATCGGTTGGCAATCTAAGATTAATCTATGGCACATTCAATCTAACGTAATTTATGAAATTAGATTCACTATACTTAAAGTTATTTAGCACATTGAATAGAAATAGCACAGCTTGTTTTTCTCGTCTTTGCAAGAGAGTTTGAAATTTGAAAGCATCCAGCATACTCCTGTATGATATCCTGTAGGGACAATCATTATATTGAACCACATATAGATAACGGAGTAACCGCTTTTGCACTTTTTCTATCTGGTCAATGTGTGCTAACTGTAAAGGCATCCATACTTGAGAGGCATATTCAAGATGCGGTCTAACTAATACATTATACAGTCCTACCATAGTTGCGATCTTAAAACCCTTACAGTTTCTCATGAGGAAGCCCAATGCCTTGAATGCCTTCCCGATAGTGTTGATGTAATGACTGTTAATTTTCATATTTGATTGGAATAAAACTCCCAAATCAGTGTCTTCAGAAACACGGATCAGGGTGGACTCGCCAATTTGATAGTTGTTTAGAATAGGGTTGACTTTTCTAGTAAAGGTGAGAACTGAACACTTTTCCACATTCAAATCAAATCAAATTTATTTGCTTAGTAAAGTACAAATGGGACTTAAACTACCTTAATAATATCTATTCATTATACTAAGCCTTTAACCAGCACAATGGATTTTTAAAATCTGTGCATGCTGGTCTTTAACTTACAATTATTTTACTTGTTGAAGGTTATACTACAATCATTCGTGTCAATAAAAATAGAAACATTTAGTACACTAAAACAATAATAAGTCCGAGAAACAAACATAGCAAAAAATTATTTTATACAAGATCTATTTTATATGTATATCCCAATAAATTTATTTTTTAAAATCCAATCCTGAATTTGTCCCTTGATCTTTTTGAAAGGTTTATCCCTAAGTGATCCAGACAGGGCGTTATAAATTCTGGGGCCAGTGTAGCCAATATGTCTTTGAGCTGCTGTATGATTGACAAGGGAAGTCGCCAGGTTACGGTTTGCAAAATTTCTTGTATTTAGGTGATGTAAGAGTTCATTTCTGTAGCACTGATTATTAATCATGAATCTCAATACTGACTTTATATATAATTGTTCCAGATTCAAGAGTTTGCTTTCCCGAAACAATAGTTCTGTTGAAAATCTTTTATTTTTGAACATTATTAATTTAATGATGTATTTTTGGGCTATGGATAAACTGTTTAGGATTGATTTTGATGCATTTCCCCAGATAATTATTGCATAATTTATGATAGATTCAGCCAGTGAGTAGTAAACCATTTTTAGCATATTTAAAGATAATATGTTTCTAAGTTCAAAGAACTTATATACTAGTTTTCTAACTTTTCCTGTTATATAGGTAATATGATTTTTCCAATTTAGGTTTTCAACCAAGAAAATTCCCAAGTATTTTATGCATTTTACCCTTTCTATACTGGTACAACAACAAGTTTTAAAATTATCAGTATTACAATTTTGGCTATGTATTTTTAGATTCTGAGTTTCAGGCAAATATCTCTGTGTTAAAGCAAAAGTCATGAACTTAGTCTTCTCTACGTTCAGTGAAAGCAAACTATGGTCTAGCCAATTCTTTATTTTTGAGGCAGAAGTTTCAGCCCTCCCAATAGCAACTTCTCATGTTTTATCTTGAACTATTACAGCAGTGTCGTCAGCAAAGCAAAACACTTCCCCCTCATCAACAAAACTGATAAAATATTATTTATGTAAATGTTGAACAATAATGGACCCAGCACAGTTCCCTGCGGCACGCCACACACCATCTCAAAAGGCTCACTTACACTATTTTCAATTTTAACACACTGCATTCTGTTATTTAAATATGATCTCAGAAGTCTATACACTGTACCCCTAATACCCATTTTGTGTAGCATTTCAAGAAGTATGTGATGCGCCACAGTGTCAAATGCCTTTTAAGAGACATTTTGTTATTCTGGAACCATGTGACACATTTATTTATATCATTTTGTAGCAGTTCACAGTCTTCTTGAGTCTTAATAATCCTCTAAAGCTTAAAATCATCTGCAAACAGAAGTCCAAGAGCACAAGTGAGGCATCTTGGTAGATGGTTGATACAGCAAAGAAACAGCAAAGGACCCAGACTACTTCCCTGGGGAACACCAGAAGTGGCCACAAAAGTCTCCGAGCTACTTGAGCCCACCCTGACCCACTGAACCCTACCCGCGAGATAAGACCTCAAAAATTTATAGGCACTCTCTGATATTCCCAAGTCCACCAGTCTATCAAGCAGCAATTCATGGTCAACCTTATCAAATGCCTTCTCGCAGTTCGTGTAAACAACATCCAATTGATTTTTGCCTGCAATAGCATATTCTGAGAACAATGTCAAATTTGTTACTGTAGATTTACCCCTAAGAAACCCATGCTGTACTGTACTAATTTTAGGTTAAATTCTGAAAGATCATCAAAAAGTATAGATTCAAATATTTTTGCTAAAATATTTATCAAACTAATGGGTCTTTAATTTTTTTATTTCATTCTTGCTACCCTTTCTAAAGACTGGGGTTATGTCTGCTTTTTTTAAGATTCCAGGAAATTAAAGATGTGTTTCAACGCTGGAGCTATAAATTCTGCTAGACCCTTATAAATATAGGCCGGAATGCCGTCAGGGCCTGTTGATTTTTTTTGGTTTTAATTTTTTTACAGCTTTAAGGATAACATTTTCTGATATTGGAGAAAAATTAAAAGTGCTACCATCAAATGTATTTCTGCATGCATTTTCATCGGAGGGTTGGAACACCGACCGGAAATAACCCGCAAAGGCATTCGCTATATCATCCGGTTTTGAATAAGCTCCACCCTCATCCCTCATTTCACCTGGTATACCACTTCTCTTTGACTTTGCACGCAAAAATAGCCAAAGGGAGCTAGGATCGAGATTTAAATTTTTTTCGAGATTCTGCTTGTAAAGTGTGTGCTCAGTTTGAGTTTGTAGCTTAATACATTTACGTAGACCATTAAAGCGAACGAGCAATGACGGGTTAGCCCTCTGCTTAGAGATTTCTTTGTGGAGTCTATTTTTTTTTGTTTTATTTTACGAACCAAATCTGCAGAATACCATGTGGGATACCATTTGGTGGATACTTAGGGATAGCCCTATCAAAGAACTCATGCATTAGGCTATAAAAACACTCTAAACTATCATTTACCTTTGTTTTGGCATACAATTCTGACCAATCACAACCATTAGCAAGACCGTACAAAAGATCAAAATCACCCCCAGCAAAGTTGTACACACACTTCTTAGATATAGATGAGATATGCTTATCCCTTAAAGGTACAGTAAACAGCAGTGCTGGATGATAGCGGTCTTCCGCAACAAGCTGGTCTAATGGCCTCCGAACTTGAGACAACTTTAAGTTTGATAAAACGAGGTCCAGACATGCATCCCTGAAATTCAAAACATTATTTTGCTGCTCCAAATTATTTAGGTTAAAGAACTCTAATAGTACATTATTTTTTTCATTTTCACAGGTGTTATAAAAAAGGAGGTTAAAATCGCCTAAAACTAAAACTTTGGTACAATCGTCGGTCAAAAGACATTCAAACTGACTAAAATATGTATTATACTTTTCTATACTTGAGTTTGGCTGAAAGTATACAACAGAAATAAGGACTTTTACATATTTAAACTTTAACATTCTACATCACATTCTTCAGTGCTTAAAACTTCATAAGAAATTTTTTTATCAAAGGCAAGTAGCACCCCACCTCCTCTTGTAGCAATTTCTGTATTTCTATCTCTCCTCACCACTACATACCTCTCATCAAACAACTCAGATGTGTATACACCCTCGCATAACCAAGTCTCCGTCAATGCAATTATGTTGTAGTCCTCAGACAGTAAACTGTTGTAAAATTCCTCGGTTTTGGTTCTAAGGCCACTTGCTTGAGCTTGAATTTAAATCTGAAACATTTTTGGCATCATTTACTGAGGGTCCTTCTCTGAAGGCACCCTCTTCTTCGGGAAAAACCTTGAGACGATAGCCCCACTCGGCCATACACCACGTCTCCAGGCATTTTTGAAATCCTCTTGCCTTATTGTCACCTTAAACGAGGAATAAAATTCTGGTTGTTTGGAAGGGTGTAACTTACATTTAACATCCTCAAAGTGTGGTTGAAGAAACTTTTGAAGATCATCAGTTGTTGTTTGCGGTGCCAGTCTTGTGAGATGTAGAAACGTATATTTAGGCACTGTGTATAACCCATCGCTTTCCCCATTGCTTCCAACAACAAACCTGCGCCGCCGTGTATTTTGAACACGCCGCCATTCGTTTTCACTCTTCTTAGGATCCTGTACTTCTTGACTTAAGTTACCCAGTTGAATTATTTCGTTTAGTTTTGCGGCTGTTTCAGCTTGTAGAACGCCCACATTTAGCTGCTTGGTTGACACCGCAGAAGCTGCAGAAGAGGATTTGGGGGGCCCCAGCTCCCGGCCGGCGCCCATAAAGACGTTTGTTTATTATCTGTTTTGGCATTTTTAAGGTTAATCCTGTCAGTGCTACCGACAACAGTTGCAAATGTGTTGGCAACAGTGGCCCCAGTGCTACCATACACCTGGGCGTTTTCGTTCCTTCTATTGGTAGGACTGGTGTTGTTATTAGGGTGATTGGAACCTGCATGTTGGCCATTCTGATCCTGATCAGCGACAGCTGTTCTTCCATTGTTGCCAACAGCATCAATTTTTACTTGGAAATGTTTGAGTTTCTCCTCCAGAAGTTCAATGTTCTTGTACAATAGTCTTTCTTTAGCTCTTAATTCGTTAAATATTTCATCCTTACTGCTTAATACCTCGTCTTTGGCTTGAATGACTGCATTTGCGATGTTTAATATTGGCGTCATCTGAAATTTTCCCGGCATCTGACATAACCACACTTGATGGCAAACAACATTTCACTACAGTATCTTTTCCGATGGCAGTTAATCCGGCCATCCTTAACGCACAGGATGTGTGGAATACCCCTTCACATAATACACATTTTGCCATTAAGCTGGTCACATTATTATTAGAGTATTTGCAATTATTTCACGAGCCGACATTTTTAGCTTTTTCGTCGCCGGCCATGTTGCCAGATATGTGAAACTGTAAAATTTGTCATTTTTGACAAACTATGTCAATAATTATTTTTCTTTTCTATTCCCTAATCTAATTCTAAGATTTCATTCAAATCGCAAAACTGTCAAATTTTACATTTTTGACAGATACTATCACAAAAAATATTTTTCTTTTATTTTCCCTAATCTAATTGTAAACTTTCATTCAAATCGGATCATAAATAACGAAACTGTCAAATTTGACATTTGTGACATACATACATACTTTGTCAAAAAATATTTGTCTTTCATTTCCCCTACTTAATCTAATTTGAAAGTTTATTCAAATCGGTTAATAAATAACGAAATTGTCAAATTTGACATTTTTGACAGATAGGTACTACGTCAAAAAATATTTTCTTTTTATTTTCCCTAATCTAATTCGTTTCATAAATAGCGAAACTATCAAATTTGACATTTTTAACAGATACTATGATAAAAAAAATTTTTTTAATTTTTCCTAATTACAAATAAATAATTTGATAAAATTATTTTTTTTTAATTTTTCCTAGTCCAATTAAATAATTTCATTCAAATCGGTTCATAAATAACGAAACAGTCAAATTTAAAATTTTTGACAGGTACTACATATGTCAAAACTTATTTTTCTTTTATTTCCCCTAATCTAATTATAAAAAAATATTTTCCTTTTATTTTCCCTATAATCTAAGTAGGTTCATAAATAGCGAAACTGTCAAATTTAACATTTTAAACAGAGACTATGTTAAAAAATTATTTATTAAAATTTTTGCTAGTACAATTAAATAATTTCATAAAATTATTTTTTATACTGTTTTCCTAGTCCAATTATATAATTTCATTCAAATCGGTTCATAAATAACGAAACAGTCAAATTTAACATTTTTGACAGGTACTACATATGTCAAAACTTATTTTTCTTTTATTTTCCTAAATCTATTTATAAAATTTCATTTAAATCAATTAATAAATAGCAAAACTGTCAAATTGGACATTTTTGACAGATACTCTGTTAAAAATATTTTTCTAAAATCGACATATTTTGAGAATCACCCTGTATATTTTTGAAAGTTTATTCAAATCGGTTAATAAATAACGAAACTGTCAAATTTGACATTTTTGACAGATAGGTACTAAATACGTCATATAACATTTTCCTTTTATCTTCCCTAATCTAATTCGGTTTATAAATAGCGAAACTGTCATATTTCACATTTTTTACAGATACTATGTCATAAAATCGTCATATTTTGAGAATCACCCTGTATCTTCTAATCGAGCTTCTAATAAGTAATAAAAATATTGCATTTTAATCTTTACGGTCTAAATTTAGATTTAAATCACAGTATAAAATAACACTGACTTCAACAATATTAATCGAACATTTAGAATAACCCACAACACACCGTCGGCGACGTCAAAGTATCCGCTACGTCTTATCACAAGCAAGATATTTTATTTATTGAGCGTTAACCGCGCCGATTCAATGTCGGAATTTCATTATGTCGAGGTCACGAAATCCAATATTATCCGTATGGGCTGATCGAGGTCACGACATCCTTATTAAATTTTCATAAAAGTGATCGCAATAGCACTTTCAATACTAAAAAAAACTTGGCCAGTGAGGCTACATAAATGTTTCATTACTTGGTTACAAAGCGAAATTTGTTTCTTTTAGATACGCGCCTGATGCAGACTGAACCAATGAGAATGCTGCAATCAGACACCACACATGACACGTCTAGATTACTTGCCGATACCGCTCACTTATTGGCTGACAACAGAACCATCATATCGGACGACTCGAGGCTATTGGTACACGACCCAAGATTAGTGGTGAATGTTGTTGAACCTACCAGACTATTAGTGCAGGATAATGGAAGGACACTGATAAATGACAATAGGATTGTGACTATAGATAATAGACTATTAAATAGCGTAAACGATAATAGACATTTGGCTGTTACTGAAGGGGCTAGAATTTTGACTGATAAATATTTGGCATATGGTTCTTATCATCGGGGTCATCTGTGAGCTTACCTTTTTTTATATATATATTTTATTGACTTCAATAAGAATACTTTTTGTAAAAAACTGAAATGCTGTCTACAAGTTAATAATTCCGTATTCAAATTTAAAAGATATTAAGCAATCAACAATGTTAACAAGTATTTCATGCCACCATTATTAAAGTTTCAATTTTATACAGATATTTTTAGTAGATAATTGAAGTGCTTTGACGAAAAACAATCCGGACAAAAATATTCTCGAAAAAGTCTTGATATCTATATTTGCACACAATATTTAAAATGATATGATCTAATTATTGTGGCGGATTAATTTTATGTTAATATATTTGATTTGCACTTAATCAATTTATGCATTTATCAATTTCAGTCCGACGACCAAGGATGTAACTTGGCACTAGTCTAATTTATTTGCGCTAAACAAGCTGAATCCCCTTAAAAAATACTGCATTCCGGAGGCAAATCTGTAAAGATTACAAAACGGAGATCTGACCAATCTAGAATAAGGAATAATACTAAAAACTTGAACAAGAAGAGATTATTATAAAAGTATTTTTTTTTTGTATTTGCTCCAAATTATTCGATTTTCCAGTAATAAAATATTAAGTGGTGGCGTGTCGTATTAAAACTTAAAATGACGAAAAGTTTATGTTCAACTAGCTGATTCTCATCATTTTTAAAGTGTCTTCTAATAGAGTTTTTGGTATTTTGCACTCCTCTTATGGGAACTTCGTTTCAATAATTTCATTACTTTTAATAATATATTTAAAACAACCACCATTCTTGCTCAAAACAGACAGTACATTTCTTCTTTAATATTAAAAAAAACGTATTCGACAATGTCACGTCATTTAACATAATATCTGGACACTTAACCACAAAAGAGAAGTGACAATCAACACCTTCCTTCAATTATGTTATATTTGGAAGGTAAATAATAAGCATAAACTATCTTGTAGGCCAATCAAATTAGCAGGGCACTTGGAAAAAGCGTTCGAAAGCTAATTATCGTTTTAATCGGTTTATTTGATGTCAAATAGATGTATCCTGGGTTTGCACGGTCCCTCGACCGCCACTCGAGTCACGAAGTCAAAAAAAAAACGCGAAACTTTCTGACTTTTTTTCAGTTTTTCGGATATAGCTTCAAAACGGTGCATTCTAGCGAATATTTCGTTCTAGCGTTAAATTCTGCGTCGAATGAGTACCCGATTCATTCAATCGTCAGTCTAAATGAAAAACGCATAATCAATAATAATTTGGAAATGTTAAAAAACAATTTCCTATGCCTAACTATGGAGGGTTTTTCCTCTAATGCTAATTTTTTTCAGAGCTATTGAAAAATACAGAACTTACATAATGCACACTTAAACACTTTGCAACTGAACCAATCTGCAGAGCCGGCCTAACTAAGCCTCACGCCGCCGCTGGAGACATGAGGTTGATACAAAGACATATAAAAAATTAGTAGCCGATGACACTTAAGAGTATGTCTGTGTGATGGAAAATCGGCAGCTTGTTTTTAATAACGTAACAGAAAAATTACATTTATTAGAAAATAGAGCATGTCAAAATATAAATTTTTCGCTTTAAAGTATACTGTGCAGATTATAATATATAAACATTTATAATACAAATCTTGAATCAAATAGAAAACACAAAAAAAATATTAAGTGATATCTATTTTTGATAAATTTTCAGTGCAACAACAAATGGAATTTTGTAAAACAGTATATTGTGTAACTAGAAGGAAAAGCAAAACATTCCTGAACGATTGTGGTAATTGCTGGACGAGGCGCAGCCGAGGCCAACAACACAGAAGTCCAGGAATGTGCTTTTCCTACGATTTGCACATACGCATATTAATAATTAGAACACGTATTAACAATAGAGCCAAATATGACTCTAAATAAAAACGGTGTTTTAAATTTAAACTCAATATAATATCAAGTTTTGAATCGAGCGAGCTTAAAGTTTATTACGTAACTACGGAAACTACAGCTAAATCTTGCTTTTGATAAACGCCAGATCTGACAAACAACGTGTTTAAATAGAACAGAAATATTATATTCCCGCCCTAGGACGGAAATCAGGGCCGGACTGGGCCTGAAAATCGGCCTGGGCGCCAAATGGTATTACCGGCCCTCTCCTCGGGCTCTCATATTAATTTTTAAATAGGAGTAGGCGTTTTAAAATTGTATGATTTTATTAATTATTTTTATTTAGATGCATAATTTTGAAAGGGAGAGGTATACAAAAAATGCAATATTGGCCGTGTTTCGTACTATTTTTTTTTCATACTGCTGCACTGCAGTTTTTGCAAAACAATCGCCAAGCATTTTTTTTTAAGTTTCAGAACAAATTTATAAAACAATCACTTATAAGAGGTAATTTTTTTTCATAAGTAGAAATTTATTTATTAAAATGAATGTGAAAATTGGATTCGCAGTTGCTATTACTAGAATCTTTGACCATGTTTTAACACAATATACAGGATGGGCCAACGTAATTTTTACAGAGGCATTTTCGAGCAAGTGATTTTTTTTTGAGAAACTCTCAGACCCGCCGCGCCGATTTTGTTTTCGAGGGGGACATTGTTTAATAACATGGTCATCTTCATACCTGCTTCCCTCTAAGAGGGGATGAAAGCACCTCTAAATTGTTAAATGAAAAGGGGGTGTTGAATGATATGTCGTTTAAATGGTTTTCTTATTTCCTACATTTTGAGGTTTCAATTTTGAAAATTGATCAAACGGTTACAAAGTTATGGGCCCTTTATTCTACGTCCTACGTCTTTTTTCGACTAACCCAAACTAATACACCAAAAACTGAAACACATAATAATACTCTGCTAATGGCGGCGCCGGCGGCGCGATTTGCCTTCTAGAATAATAGAAGCGCTAACTACTACACATCGGATGTAATGGAAAAAAACAAACCAGGAAATCAGTGTTGCCGTTTCAGTATAATTGTACTGAATTCAACACCAAAAAAAATCTGTACTTTGATACAACTTTTTAAAATATTACGAAATTCAGTACAAAAATTAATTCTTCGAATTAGGGTGCAAAAATCATAAAGTTAATTAACTAATGTGAATAGAAGAATAATTATTTGGTAACATATTTATAATATTAAAAATTATGTGGCACCGCGCCATTTAATTAAGCGTCTGCTATGCGTGTCTTGCTTGTGAATTCGCATTTAGTTAGGGAAATCACCGAAAACATTTGTTATACAAAATATATCATTTAGATTAAATTTTTGCTCATTTTATTTTCAATTTTCATCATTAATAAACATGCCACAACATAAATATATGATTTTTAGTACGTCATTAATATAAAATTTTAAAATGTATAACCTTGCAAAGGAACTTATTGGGTAATAAAAAAATATCTACCACTGTAAATTAACATTTGGTTCATTTAAAACTGTCTCAGTACATTTTTGAAAGAAAATCGGTACATTTAAAAAACACAGCTGCGGCAAACAGCATAGCGAGTCCAGCGTCTGGTTAGTGGTTGCTTTGAGTTTTTAATTTTTTAACGTTTCCCAACTAGCATTTATGGTGGCAGATACGTAACTGCCACTATCAAAGCCACTACAAAGAAGGCGGTGACCATCGGCGGCTACGTCGTATATTCGTAGCTGCTAAGTAACTGCGACCAAAATGGGGAAAGATTTTGAGTAGCCGGGTAGTGTCTTGGGTAGTTTTTGCCACTAAAAGAGTTACTATGATGTGTTACTATAAAGTAGCCTACTGGTGAATGCGACTTTTCTGTTACGAAGCTGCCTAGTCGCGGGTTCGTGGCTCCAAGTATTTGCCACCGACATGTGGAACTTTCGTTAAACTGTTAAACTTTATTCGCAGCGACCTCTTCATGCAATTTCACACTTCATAAAAATAAATGTCATGATGGAAAATAATTATGGAAGCCATTATTATTTTTTTGTTATTAACCATGCGATTTTAAGGCCTTTTGCAGGTAAATTCCAGAACGCAATCGACTTTACTGAATAAAATAGTGGTTTTATATGACAAAATCTTCGAGCGCCTCTCAAAACATTTCAAATTATTATATTATTTGCAATAGAAACTCATGTACCTAGTAATAAAAAAAAAATAATTTGCTTGAAACTTTAAAATATTAGTCCGCCGTCAAAAATAGCCAAATAACTAAGGAAAAAAGCTTTAGTCTAGGTATATTTAGCTTGAAAACGCAAAATGTTTGAGCCATTTGGCTGTTCGTCTGAAAAGTCATGAAAAAAATATGGCCGTTTAATCCGGAAAATACTTTATAGTTCCATATGCTTCCACAAAGTACCGGGAACAATGATATATTAGGCCAACCCTACCCGTTTGGAACTTTAGAATCTTCGGATTGATAAAGTGACAATTGTAACTACCCATAGGCGACTATGTAGAAACAATAACTTTATAGTGACCTAGGAAAGTGGCAGTAACCATTTTGCTACCTTCAATGCTACTATAAATTACAAGTAACCATGTGTCGTGGCCGCGACTACTCCGTAACTTAAATTGTTACTACAAAGTAACAAAAACATAATGGAGGCATTATGGTAGCACTTGTTAGTGACCGCTACTTCAAAATGTTACTATAAAGTTTTTGGTCTTTTATGGTGTCATATTCGAAGATTCGGGTAGTTCCAGCCACCTCTTTAAATTATATGTTTGCCACTTGTAATTGGGGTGTTTATTTTCCACTTTTATGGTAGGTAGGCACTAACCGGTCACTCTCGAAATATACTTCGCATGGGCGTAGACAGGATTTTTTCTCAGGGGGGGCGAGTCGTAGACAAGGCCGCAGTAGTGGCACTTCAAGCGGAAATTTTTGGGGAGCCACGCCCAATTTTTACACAAAAGTTATGAGTCGGTTAAATTCCCAGGGGGGGCCATGGCCCCCCCTGGCCCCTCCCTGTCTACGCCCATGCTTCAAAGTGACTATTCCTTATAGAGTAACATTTTAAGTGGCAGGGTGGGTCTAGGAACTATACTTTAGGGGCAGTGACATTTTAAAGACGACTGGGAACTATATTTGCTAGTTGGGTTCTTTCCATAGGCTTTTTTTTGGCAAAGCGACCGGCCCATTTTTGGGTCCGGCCCACCGGGCGGTCGCCCGATCGCCCGATGGCCCGGTCCGGGCCTGACGAAAATGTTGTACGTACAGTTATTGCATGTTGCCAAGCAACGAATACAATATACTGAAATCATGATATTTAGACATTCTTAAAAGGCGTTTTTGACCATTAACATGTTGCGCAATTGTTTGGTTACCCACAAGAAAGCCCCAAAGTTCGACTTTTGAGGAGCTGAAATGTTAAAAAATGGTTGTACGCATGGTCCTTTGCTCGCTTCGGGAGCGCAACCAAACAAAACTAACCCAAGGCATGCCCAAGATCAAAAAAAAACTTATATTTGCATTCTTGACTAACAATTTTTTTTTTATATTGGGCATGCCTTGAGTTAGTTTGGGTTAATTTTGCGTGGTTGCGCCCCGGAGCGAGCGGAGGGCTATTATACGTGAAGTGGACCATTTTTTTTTTACATTAATTTGGGTTAGCTCGGATTAGTTCTTGTTGGTTAAGCCCCCGAATCGAGTTACCCCGTAAGAAAAGGTGAAACCTTTGGTAACATTGTGCATCAGATGCCAAAAATTTCCTAATATTTACATTTCAGCTCCTCAATAGTCGAACATTGGGTCATTTTTGTGGGATAACAAAACAATTGCGCAACATTCTAATGGTCAAAAGCGTCTTTTCAAAGTGTCTAAATATAGAAAAAACATTTGTTTCTATTTTGGTATCATAAAGAAGTCTTTTCGATACGCAAATCACTATTTTTGTTGACTGCTTGCTATGATATTAACAAAATTGTTCAATGTCAATGCTCACTAGCAAAAATTTCGACACCGTTTTGAATGGGATTCCTAATAATGCAGACGTCAAAAGTGACAAGATGCCGTCCAACTTTTGATCGCGGCTTGAACAAATTAATATTTTTCATTAAAAAGCGTGCAAAATAGAAAAACTAGTATAAAATACACGTTTTAAAAGACATTTAGCGCACTCGCACGCTAGGAAACTTCCCGCAAGCGGGTCGTTTCCTAATTTCTTGCTCGTGCGATAAAATATGGTCTTTTAAAACTAGTATCTCAATATATTATTAGAAAATTCCAATTGTTGTTATACTGAAAAATTACCCTATCTTCCGCTAGAAACGATTTGTAAACTGGGCCCTACGTCACTACGTCACCACTTCACATTGGTCACGAAATCAGCGGTACTCCCTCTTTTCGCACATACCGACAACGTCGCGTAGGTGCCACTCGTCTAGAAGAAACTGGCCGCCATGTTCAAGGCGTTTTTTCCGTATCGGTTTGTTGTTTTTTATATGTCTTTGAGACTCAGGCCTGTTTCACACATACACGGTGGCCGTCCAAACGGCGCCGTTTAGACGGCTAAAGGGCGCATGAAATAATGAGTGCTTTCACATGCACCGGAGCCGTGTGTGCGGCAACATAATGGAACAGCACCGTTCAAACGGCGCCGTTTGCACGGTCGCCGTGCATGTGTGAAACAGGCCAAACTCATAGAAGTCAATCCGAATAGCAGAAAAACTGGAACTCTGATTATGAAGCATTGCTAGGATTGGAAAAAATATTTTAAAAGTGCATTTGTACTTACGCTCAACGTTTTTTAACAATTTTTAGGTAGTTAACTATATTTTGGAACGTTGATACCGGCTTTAAACTCATGTTTTTCAGAGACATTTCGTTTCCGAGCTATAATCATCAAACTTTTAAACTTTATGAGTGTAAAATGTATAACATTGTTTTAGTTTTAATGCAAACTAAAAAATATAAAGAATAGGCATAAACTGCGGTCGTACAAACTAAAAGGAAACACGTTTGTTGCTATTATTTTAAAATTTGCAGAAGTCTAAAGAAGGCGAACGGAATAGTATATTATTTTATATGGAGGAAAAGTGATACTTTTCATGGCGCGCTCGTGTTTAACAGCCGAACGGAGTGAGGCTGTTAATAGAGAGCAAGCCATGAAAAGTAACTTTTCCTCGAAAAAAAATATGCTGTTTTTTCTTCAAATGTCGACAAATTATGTAAAAACATCTCTTTTTAATAGTAATAATAATAATAATTATTAAAGATAAGTGGGTTCGCAAGGCGGCTTAGACCGGTGTCGGTGAATAGGCACAGGTTGTTGCTATAGTAATGTAACATAAAGCTGTCAGTGGACACTGTCAACAATAATTATTATTTTTTTAAATTGCGTCTCCGATTGCGTTTTAATTCCGTATTGATAAGCAGTTATTGAGTAAGTTCGGTTAAATAATAACCAATTTGTTCCTAAATTAATGATTTTTAGAAATGCAGAGCACAAATTGAGTGATAAATAGAAATTTTAGTTTAATAATCGCTTGTTTTAGTTGTTTGTTTGTATCTATGTTGCTATGGTAACACTTTTACCTTCGCCGGCGGAAAAGTGAAAAGTAAAGCTCCGGCGGAGGAAAAATGAAACTTCACGGCCGCCTACACAGTCGAGTAATGACGGATTTACTGACGTTTGAAGAAAATAGTATATTATTTTATATGGAGGAAAAGTGATACTTTTCATGGCGCGCTCGTGTTTAACAGCCGAACGGAGTGAGGCTGGTAATAGAGAGCAAGCCATGAAAAGTAACTTTTTCTACGACTGCCTTGAAAATAGACAAAATCGCACTAACAACGGCTCTTGAAAACTGGACATTTCAAACATCGTGTGCAAAGTATACTTATTCGGGTATGTAGATTAAAGGGCTTCGTCTCCGTTTTAGAGCTTCGCCATCAGAAGTCCCATTCCAAGATCTCTAAAAAAGAGGGGCCAATTTTAGGGCTTCACCCCTCCCAGGAGCTCCTTTTTGCAAAATTGTGGAAATTGGAATCTCATACCATAGGCCCCTTTTTGAGGCATGGGGTTAAATTTTAGGGCTTCGCCCCCGGGGCTAAATCTGTAAGAAATGGAACTCCCGTACCATAGGCCCCATTCTAGGGTTTCGCCCCCCTGGGGCCTCATTTTAAGGCTTCGCCCCAGGAGGGGAGCCCCTTTTCCAAATGTGTCAAATATGAGGCTCCCACTCCGGGGGCCCCATTCAAAAGCTTCGCCCCCCGAGGGCCCCATTTTAAATTTGTGAAAGATGGGCCCCGTACCAGGGGCCCCATTTCAGGGTTTTGGGCCTAAAGGAGCCACAATTTAGGGCTTCATCCCCGGATGCTCCCATTTCCGAATATGTAAAAAATGGGTCCCCCGATAGAGGGCAAAGCCATAAGAGGAGACCGCCGGTGAATTGCGCCTTTTTCCAAAGATATGAAGAGAATAACTCCAAAAACTAAGGGCGAAACCCTAAAAAGACGCCACGGGTAGGGCGTCGTCCCAGCCTTGGCATCTCATACTCCTCAACTAGTTAAACAAATTGCTGTAGAAGCATTTGTATGGTCTTTGTAAACTATAAATATTTTAATTTAAAGACGATGCTTGATATAATATTATAATAAATATTATATAATATCAATATTATTTGAAGTCGTAGAAAAAATATAGTATGCAACGCGTGTGAAAATCAATTTTCACACTCGTGTGAAAAGTGTTATTTTCAACACTTGTTGCACAATATACTATTGGAATTTCCTTATGCAAATAAAGATCTAATCCATTTTTACACATTGCTGTAAACAAGAACAGTTGATGGTCGTCATATTAAAAGCATGTATATGAGAAAAATGTACCTCCTTCCCCCCTTATTAACTTTTAAAACGCTCATTTGTTTGTTACAAAATGTAGGCGTACCAAATAGCAATGGTTAAAATGGCGGACGAGCGCCATGTTGGAACTTTTAAATAGAAAGGTGTGTCTTGCGGTACTTCATTTCAATCGTATCATTGAGTACGTTATGATTTCATAATATTAGACGGTTCTATTACCATTCAAAACAACATGGAGGCGTTTTTAAAACTGACAATTTTTCATCTTTGACATGTCATAAAACCCAAACAGTTACAGAATTACGGTTTGAACTTTCCCTCTTAACTTTTTAGGAGCTATTCTGCCATATAAATTTTAAGTACTGTTTGCTGTCTATTTTTTTTATACATTTTGACATTTTGGCAGCAATGGATAGCCTTAAAAAATACAAATCGAATTTCTCTATCTTAAACCGTTCGGATTTAAATTCTTTAAAATTATAAATTGTTTAAAAGATACAGAAGATTTGCAGCATGACATGGATCAACTTTTTGAATGGTGTAATGAAAATTATTTAACCTTAAATGTCGAAAAATGTAGTTACTTCTTTTACTAGGAAAAATAATCCTATCCATTGCACTTATAATGTTAATTCGGCTAATTTAGAAAAATCTTCTTAGTTACGGACTTAGGCATTTGGTTTGATCCTAAATTGAACTTTTTGGATCGTATACAGATCCCAACTAGCATTGATGGAGGCAGAAACGTAACTGCTACTATCAAAACCACTACAAAGTGGGCGGTGACCATCGGCGGCTACGTCGTATATTCGTAGCTGCTAAGTAACTGCGACCCAAATGGGGAAAGATTTTGAGTCCCCGGGTAGTGTTTTGGGTAGTTTTTGCCACTAAAAGTGTAACTATGATGTGTTACTATAAAGTAGCCTACTGGTGAATGCGACTTATCTGTTACGAAGCTGCCTAGTCGCGGGTTCGTGACAGCCAAGTGTTTTCCACCGACATGTGGAACTTTCGTTAAACTGTTAAACTTTATTCGCAGAGACCTCTTCATGCAATTTCACACTTCCTAAAAAGTAAATGTCATGATGGAAAATAATTATGGAAGCCATTATTATTTTTTGTTATTTACCATGCGATTTTAACGCCTTTTATAGGTAAATTCCAAAACGCAATCGAGTTTACTGAATAAAATAGTGGATTTATATGACAAAATTTTCGAGCGCCTCTCAAAACATTTCAAATTATTATATTATTTGCAATAGAAACCAATGCAGTAATAAAATAAAAAAAAATAATTGGCTTGAAACTGGCGTGAAACTTTAAAATATTAGTCCACCGTCAAAAATAACAAAATAACTAAGGAAAAAAAGCTTTGGTCTAGGTATATTTAGTTTGAAAACGCCAAATGTTTGAGCCATTTGGCTGTTCGTCTGAAAAGTCATGAAAAAAATATGGCCGTTTAATCCGAAAAATACTTTATAGTTCCATATGCTTCCACAAAGTACCGGGAAGAATAATATATTAGGCCAACCCTACCTGTTTGGAACTTTAAAAGCTTCGGATTGGTAAAGTGACAATTGTAACTACCCAGAGGCGAGTTTATAGAAACAATAACCTTATAGTGACCTAGGAAGGTAGCAGTAACCATTTTGCTACATTCAATGCTACTCTAAATTAGAAGTAACTAGGTGTCGTGGCCGCGACTACCCCGTAACTTAAATTGTTACTATAAAGCAACAAAAACTTAATGGAGGCATTATGGTAGCACTTGTTAGTGACCGCTACATTAAAAAGTTGCTATAAAGTTTTTGGTCTTTTATGGTGTACTATTCGAAGATTCGGGTAGTCCCAGCCACTTCTATAAATAACATGTTTGCCACTTTCAATCTGGGTATTTATTTTCCACTTTTATGGTAGGTAGGCACTAACCGGTTACTCTCGAAATATACTTCAAAGTGACTAATCCTTATAGAGTAACATTTTAAGTGGCAGGGTGGGTCTAGGAACTATACTTTAGGGGCAGTGACATTTTAAAAAGGACTGGGAACTATATTTGCTAGTTGGGATGGCTGTAAACAGTGCATTAAAAATGTTAGGTTTTATGATTAGTACTTTGAAAGATTTCAATAATATATGTTGCAAGATTTATTTTGTGCTATTGTTGGATCTGGAGTGGAATATGCAGTTTCAGTATGGTGACCATACTATTCTACCAGTAAAAATGAAGTTGAAAGAGTGCAAACAAAATCTGAGATTTATTGCATATAAATTGGGTATAACATATAATGTAACTACGATGATATTATGCAACTTTTTAATATTGTACTCTATTTAAAATAGATAATAATATGATCAATTATCTGGAATTACGGCAGCTGGTGGTACTACATCGTCCACAAAGATCTCCTAGAAGTTCACACACATTTCTTACATATCATAGGACTAACTACGGTGTAAACACTCCATTATGTCGAATATCAAAATTGGCAAATGAAAATACAAATAAAAAAATATAGATTTCTTTAATATCAAATGTATTAAATTAAAAAAAAAATGTTACAAGACCTAACTGATTGTGAGTTTTAATCTGGGTGATTAAATATTTTCTTTTGTTGTTTACCATCTAGGTAATTATATTATTACTAGCTGACCCGACAGACGTTGTCCTGTCTTAGCTATGAATATTCAATTCGAACTGGAATAAATAATACCAAAAAAATTATTTCAAAAACATAGTTTATTATAATGCTTTTTGATACACAACACTGTTAGTTCTCCGACACGGAAACATGGATTTTCGAGATTGATGCCACAAACACTTAAGGACTGCCCTTGCGATTTATTTATCGACATTGTAAATGCAAGCCGCACTGGAATGCAAGCAGCACTGGACATTAATTTAACATTTGTTAAAAGAACGACTCAGGGTGCCTTGCTTGCAAGCTCACGATTTATAGCTAGGATATTCGCTCAGTCAGGGGAGGAAAATATTAGTGGATTCATCAAGTCCCTTACTTACATTAAAATCACAATCATACTAAAACTAAAATTCCAGCACGAAGACAGCAAACAACACAGTGTTATTCACAGCATAAAACGAGTTCATTAAATATATACACATGTTATACCATCAAATATTAATTATCAATGAGAATAAAAGAAATATTTATGCAAATCATGTTAATAACAATATCAAAAGCTATACACATGTTATGCCATCAAATATGAATTATCCATGAAAATAGAAGAAATATTTATGCAAATTATGTTAATAACAATATCAAAATATATACACACGTTATACCATCAAATGAGTATAAAATATATAATGTTACAAATTATGTTAATAACAATATTATAAGTTTCATTTTACCGACTTGTAATGACATATTGCAACACAGAAGCAAAACAATTCACCAAAATGAACCGTACACTCCGCTGGTTTCTGACTCTCTATTCTCCGTTCTCGAGCAATACCCTTCGGATTTCCTCCAAAAAAACCTCGCAAAAACTCGATTTCAATTTATGACTTGATTTATCTTTTACACGTATAAAGGGTGTCTCAAAACACACACATATATAGGGTGTCTCAAAAATGAATGTATCAGGTCTAATGAAATAGTATTTTAAAGAGGTGGGTTATCTCAAACTATTAGTGAACTTAGACCTATAAGCATACTTCCGGCCACTTCTAAAATACCTGAAAAGGTGGTTAAGAGTCAAATGTTGAACTTATAGAAAATAAAAATATAATTCCCAAATATCAATCTGGTTTCCGGTCAGAATATAGCTGTGCTACTGCACTTCTCAAAATAACTAGTGAGATTTAAAAAGCATTTGATGATGGCCACTCTTGCCCTTCCGTCATGATTAATATAACAAGAGCATTTGATAGTTTAGATTTAAATGTACTCATGGCTAAACTTTGTTACTATAATATGGAGGCTGATGGGTGGTTGTGTAATCGGCAACAAGCTGTTAGGTTGAGAGAAGATGGAGTGGCTTTACGGTCTGGGTGGGAGATGGTGGGGAGGGGTGTTCCACAGGGGTCTGTCCTTGGACCGCTTCTCTTCATTATTTTAACCTCTGATCTTGTTAAACACATTAAACACGTATGCTGACGACCTACAAATATACCTTCCGTCGATGAATGTTTGCCTTCAGCAGACAGTTGACCTGTTAAATGAAGATTTGCAAAATATATCTTCTTGGGCCACTAGAAATTCTCTTAGTATAAATCCAACCAAAACGCAGGCAATTCTGTATACGCGTATACAAATATTGACCCCACATCGCTAGTTGTCAGGTTGGGAAATGCCACAATTCAATAGACTAGTGAAGTCAAAAATCTTGGCTTGTTTATGGACATTAAACTAACTTTTAACTGACATGTAAACAAGGTTTGTCAAAGGTCCTATTTTAAATTAAAATCAATTTATGAATATCGAAATCTTCTACCTACTAGTGCTAAGAAATTAATAACAGAGAGCTTGATACTGTCAATACCAAGCTACCTTGACATTGTTTATGGCCCTTACTTGACGAATTACAATAGCTATAAGATACAGAATTCCTGCATTCGTTTTGTGAATAACTTGAGGAGGAGAGACCATGTTAGTGAGCATATCGCTGAAGTTTATAAATGCAATATGATACAAAGGCGTTATGTTCACCTGAGGTGCCTTATTCATAAGGTAATTTGCACAAAACAACCACTTTATCTCTTTGACATGATCAATCTAAGAGGAGATATGCATCGTGTGAGCATAAGGTCAAGGGATGCATTATCAATCCTGTCACATAAGACTGAATTCTTCAAATCTAGGTTTTCATATTTGGTAGCTCATATATATGTTTCAGAAACGATCTTGGTCGATTTTCTGAACAAAAAGAGATGTGCTCTTAGGCAGTGAAATTTTACCATAGGGCTAGTTCTAAAGTCATTTTGTAAATAAAACAAAAAGCTTTAGCATTATGTGAATATTTTAATAAGTTACTTTACTTGAAAATAACTAGAAGCTCATAAATACACAAAATATAAACAGTGAATTATTGTACGTAGTCAGTGCTACGATGTGAACAATATTAGTCGAGGCAAAGTTTCGACCTTGAATAATATGACATAAATAAAACTCTTAAAATCTAAAGCAATGCATAAACAGCGGTAATACTTTACTAATATATGTTTATAAACATAACCTTGAATCTATGTACAGTTAAATGTCTATTAGAGTTCCTGCGGAAGAGCTACTTATCAACTATATCAGCTGATTTAGCTTTGATATGGAATATAATAATATACAAGCAATAATAACAGGATTAATATTACCTTAGAGTTCACCTATAAGCTAATATGTACACTATGAACACCATTGCCGAGAAACGTTCAATGTTCAGGAGGTTATCTTCTAACACTGGGGGAAAGACTTTGAAAAACACTAGATCTATGGCTAGCTTCTATTTACAATGTAGTTCAATTTCTTGCAAACAAGAATGACTGGAATGTAGTGGTTTGACTCTGGTATGCAGTTAGTGCATATGGCATGACATGAATGCCTTGTGAATGCGGCTTATTGGTACACGCATGAAAAATATGCTATACTGGTAGCATAAGTAAGCTGAGGTCCGCGTAGGGGATACAGCCTTGTGATAACTTGAGTAAATTAGCAGACTAGTGCCGTTTAATCCTTATAAGAGAATAAGGTATGCAGACTAGTGCAGACTGCAGAGTAATCCTTATATTAGAATAAGGCAAGAGTGTAGCAACCCAGTGGTACACTCGTGATATAGAATGTGACAAGGCCATTGGGGACTGTACTGCGCATGGTACAGCCTTTGAGAATTAGAGATCAGTGGGTCTCCATAATGGCAGTAAAGATGTCGAAAAATACCTTTTTGTAGGCTTAGTACTAGAGATTAGTGGGTCTCCATAATGGCAGTAAAGATGCCGAAAAATACCTTTTTGTAGGCTTGGTACTAGAGATCAATGGTCTCCATAATGGCAGTCAAGATGCGGAAAATACCTTTTGTAGGTTTCGTGAGAATGTGATTGTAAACATGTTCGTTTACTTACTTGAGATTCCGAGACTATGCTCGATTGAGTGTGGTTTGAGACAGGGCTCGATTGTAGAACTCCCATGGATGAGACCAATTGGGACGCCATTGCTCGACGTGAGACTCGTGAGAATAACGGCAGTATGTTTGCCAATAAATACCTTATTGTAGGCTTGATATGACGATGATTATGCCAGGATATCTCTATATCACTTCAGTAACGAACTAGATAGATTATGAGGTCTTAAAACGTGAAAACTTCCCGGCATGGCGGCTAGCGTCAGCCGGCTCGAAACGGGGGTGCGCTTTTTGCGACTTACATGGTCGAGGTTCGAGACTGGACTGAATTCTAGAACGTGGGAACTAGATCAACTTGAAGAAGTTGTTAACGCCCCTTCCAGCGGGATGATATACATCCTCCGGAAATAGAAAGGGCGAATAATGTAAATACTGAGAAGTTATGTAAACCTTTACGTCAGCGATTGTCTAATTAACCTTATGAACTTTAACACAAATCCGGTCGAAATTACCGATTGGCAACGTAGCACGTGAATCGAATTGGCTTGTTTACTGAATTGTCCTATAAATATCTTGAAAATAAGTTTATTTAGTGGTGTTTAAATTAAATTGTGGCTTGTGAATCCAAAGACAAGGGGTACTTGAACATTTGCACGAAATTAGTCGTCTTCAAATCAGATATTTTCCTTCAAAATCTAAGTATTTTGTCGAGATCCGCTGCCGGTTTTGTACTTTGAACCGTTTCGCTGTTTTTTGCTGTTTCCGTGCACTGCGATCTGTGAGCACGACGAAAGGCAGCGCGGAGTTGCCACTAATTGTTGATTATCTCGTATTTGCTGCTGTTTTCGTTAAATTAAATTAATTTCCAATTTTTGATATGACTCATCCAAAGAACTGTAAGCAGTGTAATAAAACGATTGGGAAGAAAATGAAACTATGTTGTGGCACCTGCAAAGGCCTTTTTCACCTGGCTTGTGGAAGAGTGTTGGAGGTGGATGCACGCCTAATGCAAGAACGAATGACACCTTGGATTTGCGAGGAGTGTACTGCTGCGACATCGCGTCGATTGTCTGGGCGGTTTTCACAGCTTGGTGTATTGCAGGAGCGAGATGAAGTCATTGGTGATCAGGGTAGAAGATCATCAGCAACCTTTGCTCCCTCTGGCTCTTACACGTTGTCATCGGACACACTAGAATTGAAAGGGCTAATTCGTGATTTGCAAACTGAAGTGAGAGAGATGAGGAGATCAATGGACTTTTTTAATGAAAAGTATGAAGAGGAGTTGCGACGTGGGAAAGTGCTGTCGGATATGATCTCTGAGGTATCCAAAGATAATGATGAGCTTAAAAAGGAGGTGCACAAACTTAAAGCCGCTTTAAATATTCAGGAAAATGCCAAACTGAAGAACAATATCTGCATTACGGGTATCATCTCTACTTACGAAGCAGAGAATAAAGAGGAGTCTTTGGTCAAGTTACTTCATGGATTATGTCCTGATTTTAAACAGAGTGACATACAGAGTGTGCACCATATTTCCTTAAAAAATGGTGTTGAGTCTGTGGTAACTTTAAGGTCGGATGATCTAAGGAACCGTCTTCTCAGAGCCAGAGCTGCAAAGGGTAAGATTACTTGTCGGAGCATGAATATCAACGACTCATCAGTGCCAATTTTTGTTGAAGAGGAGATGACTAAAGAGAGCTACATTCTTTTTAAGAGAACAAAGGAGCTGCTGAAAAATACACACAAGTATGTATGGCATAGAAATGGAAGGATCCTGGCTCGAAGAAACGATGGTGATAGGTATGTGATTATTAAAAGCGAAATGGAATTGGAGAAAATTGTTAATTAGATGTCAATTTCTATTTTATATATATTTTTTTCCTTTACTACATAAGTATTTATTTGCCTGATAGCTTTTTCTTTTTTTTTTCTAATCGCAATGTCTAATCAAAATAAAAAATATTCTTTAGCTGATAAGTTAAGGGTAGGTCATGTCAACATAAGATCACTTCTGCCAAGCATTTCTTCAGTTGAACGGGTTTTGGTGAGCTTGAATATTGATATATTGGGAATTACTGAGACCTGGCTTAATCCTAATATCCTGGATTTGCAGGTTTCTGTTAAGGGATATAATTTTTATCGAAGTGACAGGGATGGAAGGGGAGGAGGTGTGGGTATTTATGTTAGAAAGAACATTCAGGTTATGCAAGTAGATGTTCAAGCAGATAATATCGGTGTAGAACAGATTTGGGTAAGTGCAAAGGTCAACCTTATGTCTTTGGGAATATGTATTTTTTATAGACCTCCACGCTTTAATGCCTTACAAGCTCTAAATATAATAAATAGTTCTGTTTCTGATATACTACCTTCATGCGATGAAATTTTAATGATGGGAGATTTAAATATTAACCTATTACATGAAGGTAGTCTTACAAAGGCGTTTGATGATTTTTTGGAAAATTTTAATTTGTGTCAAATTGTTGAAAAACCCACTCGATCTATCTCTGATAAATTTAGCCTTATTGATGTAATTATTCTGTCCAACATTAAGCTTAAAGAAAAGGTCAACCACTATGAGATGCACGATATCACCGACCACGACTTAGTTTATTGTGATTTGAATTTAGAAATTCCCAAGGTATCACCTAAAATTATAAATTATAGAGATTTTAAGTATTTTGATATCGAAAGATTTGAGTCCGATTTACAAAATGTTCCGTGGGATAATATATTTGACTGTGAAACAGTCGACGAAAAAGTTAATATTTTGGTCTCTAATATCATACAACTCTTTGATGTCCATGCACCTTTGCGAAATATACGTGTTACAAAGCCCCGAGCTCCCTGGTTTACAGATAATTTGCGTATTTTGAAAAGACATCGGAATCAACTTTTCTCAAAATATAAAAAAAGTAAACTTGTTCAAGACTGGGAAGACTATAAACAGGCGCGTAACTTTTTCACGCAATCCGTAAGAAATGAAAAAAGGGCCTATTTGGAATATATTAACAGGGCCAGATCTAAGCAAAAAATATGGAAATGTTTAGAGGAAATGAACGTTTATAGGAGAAAGAAGAATCAAGTAAATTTGCCCCAAAACTTAGCAGATCCAGATAAGATGAATTCTTTTTTTTATTAATTCAGTTATAGAAATGTCTTCTATTGTAAGTCAAGAAACTCTGAACTTTTATAAAAACGCTAGAGCGACACATAACACTTTTCAATTTACTCCTTTTGCTGAAACTAATGTTTTGGAGGCGATTAATGCGATAAAATCGAACGCTCGTGGTTCAGATGGCTTGAATCTTGATATGATCAAAATATGCTGTCCTTTTATTATTCAATTTTTGGTTCACATTTTTAATTTCTGTGTAGAGAAATCTGTTTTCCCGACGCAGTGGAGAGAAGCGGTTGTGTTGCCATTGCCAAAGGGACCCAGTGTTTCAAGTGTTGGAGATTTGAGCTCTCGAAAATACTTAAGAAACTTCTATACCCACAAATAGTTGCTTTTTTAAATAATAGTAGGCTCTTGCCTGTATGTCAGTCAGGTTTTCGAAAAGACCATGGAACATCCACTGCACTTCTCAAGGTAATTGATGACTTGGTTCCTGAGATTGATAAGGGGAAAACATCAGCCTTGATCCTGCTGGATTTCAGCAAGGCTTTCGACGTTCTCGATCATAATCTACTTCTAAGTAAACTTTCATATTATGGTTTCACAAATAATACAGTAGATTTTTTTAAACACTATTTGACTGGCAGAGCGCAGAAAGTTGTTATAGAAAACAAGCCATCAAAAAGAATGAATGTATGTTGTGGAGTTCCACAGGGGTCGATCTTGGGGCCGCTACTTTTTGTCATCTTTACTATGGATCTTAATAAGTGTGTAGCCGATTGTGCCATACATCAGTACGCAGATGACACACAATTATATGCGGAAATTGATAAAACTAACCCCGAGGGTACTGTGGTAAGGATTAATGGATGGTTACAAAGTATTTTTAATTATTCTGTCAGTAATGGTCTTAAAATCATTCCTAGCAAATCTGCAATTATGTACTTTGGACCAGGCCGCGAATGGGCATCACAGAGCTTACAGGTAAGCATGAATGACATCAAAATAAAATCGGTCTCTGAATATAAGAACTTGGGTCTGATACTCGATCAACAACTTCGTTTTAGGTCTCATCTTTCCAAAGTCCTTCAAAGGTGTTACATGTCTTTAAGAAACTTATATAAAAGCCGGCACTTTTTGACTGCTAATATAAAAACACAATTATGTGAAACATTAGTTCTCTCAAATTGCAATTATTGCGATTTTGTTTATGTACCCTTTCTGGATATTATTGGCAAGAGGAAACTTCAGAAGATTCAAAACTCATGTGTTCGTTTTGTGTATGGATTGAGACTGCGAGATCATGTAAGTCATAAGCTTTGTGAACTAAGGTGGTTGAATGTTGAAGACCGGGTAAAGCTTCATTTTGCTTCTTTCTTGTATAAGCTTTTGAAAAATAAAACTCCCTTATACATTTATGAAAAACTACAACTAAGAAATACAATACATAATCGTAGCACTAGATTTTCCAGCCAATATCAAGTGCCCCAACACCATACAGCTCTTTTCCAGCGCTCTTTTTCATACTTGGGTCCTAGATTTTTAAACACTGAAATGCTTGGGGGGTTTGACAGTATGTCTTTTCTTCAGTTTAAAAAAAATTATAAGATTGAACTGTTAAAAAAATATGTGGATAGATTTCTGTGATTTGTAATCACATTGTGACTTGTATTGTGATTTACTTATTTACTTTTTTGCACTATACTTTTTTCTTATAATGTGTTTATGTAGTTTGTTACTTGTTTCTTACTAATTTATAATGTATTCCAATGTAATTTGTTTTTGAATACTTGGTTAAGCAAGCAGCTATGCTGAACTTCGCCAAGTATAAAATAAAGGCCTGTTTATTTATTTATTTTATTTATACGTTAACTAGTTTTTATTAAAATCAATTCTTAAAGATCATGAACTTGGGAGCTAACTTGATTACCTCCGTTAAGAGACAGTGATTGGTCGACTCGATCGTCGGGGTATAGCGGGAAGCGCTATGATTGGTCAGATGAGTTTAGGATGCGCGGCGGGATTCAGATGAGTAAAGGTGGTTACAACAGATGGCGCTAGTAATACCGCCCGGATACAGTGGCTTTATACAGGACAGTGACGACAATGTTTCGTCAACGCGCTGATTGGCTGCGCCATTTTGGAGCAAATTTAGTTTGTTTTCATATGTGACTGTGGATAAGTTCTTGTGATTTATAGCGATTTTATGCGTTTTTCTAGTGACTTTTTTGCTGACTATTAAACCTGTGTGTGTAGTTGCGGTATATCCAATTAGACATTAGAGTTATATTACGTTTTAAAGCGTAGTTTTGCTGCTTTCGTAGGTACCAAGGTAGGTAAACAAGTGGTATTTTAAAGTAGATTATCTATAAGATTTAGTCAGACGTAGGCTTTTATATGCCCTGCAGGCCTTCTACAGGTCCACCAATACATTATTATCCTATATGTAGTGATTTAAAAAAATCGTAGGCATGTAAAGTTGAAGGGTGATTGTTTCACGAGTATTTTTTGTCACACCAAAGACTGTTGTTATATTCTACTCTTTGTATTTATAAGAATGTAGTATATTGCAGCTGCATGCCTTTTTTGATATAAAAGGTTATTTTAGGCTTTTCTTTACCAGTTGAATATTGTATTGTTCTACTTTGAAACACTTAGTTACAGTATAAGTAAACAAGTTGTCAGTGTCGATAACTTTGTGATCACGATCACAGTTCAAATGTACTTCAGTCCCTTAGGATTAAATTAACCATTTTAGTCCTGGAAGTACAAAAAATACTTTAACATTTATAACAGTCCATGTTTAACATCATATACGTAGTTACTGTTATGTAGTTAGTAGGGCCTGGTTGTAAAATAGAGGCTTGCTTAAACTCAGCTTATTTGAACTACGACTGGTGGTTAAACTCCTTAATACATTGCTGTCAAATTAGATCATTTATCTGCAATGTATTTTAAATGGGATTCTTCAACCACCAGTCTTGGTTTAGCTGACTCGAGCTTAGCCAGCATCGTACAACACAGTCTAAGTAACATGTTTGTCAAATTGCATAATTAAGTGATGTGTACATTACAATGTAGTAATGGATTATCTTTTCTTGCAGGCTCATTTTGCACCAGGCATGTGGGAGGAAAAAAGATGAGATAAAGCCAAATGCTATCCCAACCATATTTTCCATTTCCAAAACCAACGTGGAAAGAAAGGCTTCTACAAAGCGTGAATTTGCCTTGAAATCACATCAGATTCCATATCGAGGCTTTTTTCCGAGCAAACTGAGGAGTCAAGAATGGATTGGATTTTTTACCATGAATGCATGATTTATTTTTTTGGTAGAAATGGAAAATTGATAGTACAGTTATCACAGAACCTTGTCATAATATGAGTCAAAAAATAATTAGTAGATATGTAGTATTTAAAAAAATTAGTTAACAAGAGAAAAAGTAAAGTAGTGCAAAAATATGCTAGTAAATCGTTGAAAAAAACTATTTGTATTAAAAATTTCAATTCAAGAAACTATAGTTTTTCCATGTTTAAGGTTCTTTATTTAGCTTTTGTTAATAACCGGAGGTGTAGGGGAAACTGGCCTAAAATGACATACCCTGAGCAAAACATTTCCCAAAACTTGGAAATAAAATATTTAAGCATTCATTTAGAGTTTAATGGGTTGGTTTGTTTATGCCGCTTCCTATTAGAGGCACAAAATCTTAAACATTTACATTTTGAAACAATTACACCCAAATTAATAAAAAACTGTGCAGTATGTCGTTTTAGGCTTATACTAGGGTAAAATGACATAGGTAGACTTTCTATAGAAAAGGTTGAAAATACAAAAGTAAGAAGTATTACAAAATAGTTTTATTTTAAAAACAAAAAAGTTAACAAAAGTAAAAGGGCCAACACACCCAACTAGGACGTAAAAACTAAAGACCTTACAAAAAGATAAAAAAAAATCAGTGCGGCCAGTTGAAACCCTGCGCGCGAGCTGCTGATGTGGCTTCGGGGGTTCTAAGTGAAATGTCTGGATTACGTGCCCTAAAGCTCAAAAGCCAGTCTCAACCAGCCATTTTTTTAATTGTATTGAATCTGTGGGGTAACTTGTTCCTTTCAGCTAATTGGAATGCCAACTGTCTTACTTCTGTTGTGTTCAACCCAAACATGCATGTTTCCAATTTTTTAATATGTTCTACTATTTCGCGTTCAAGTTCTTCAGAAAATGTAGGTTGGTAGCGACCTAAGCCTTTCTTGAAACCTTTTATTTTTATCTTGTGCCCGGCGTCTGAGTGTTGCTTGAGGTACCCTTCCTGTATCTTTTAGACGCTGCCAACCAGCCCATATCACCGTTTTGCACCGCTTGAATAGCCTCCCTCACGCTCGCCTCGCTCCAGTTTTGACGGGCCGATTTTCTAATGTAATTGCCAGCCATATTATCTGAAATCAAAATAAAAATTGACTTTAGCCTAAAATGACATGGTATGTCATTTTACCCCAACACCGTGTATGTCATTTTGCCCAAAATAACGATTTCTTTGAAATTATTAAAAATATATATATTTAAAAAAAGAAAACAAAAGTGTAATTGCATTAAAATAAAGAAAAAAGTCTATTTGTTTACCTGTACTAAGCCCCCTTAGGCTTACTGCACCTCGTCTATTATGACAGCCAAATTAGGTGACCACACAAATATTTTGGGTCGAGAAAAACGACTTGTTGGTATTTTGTTAAGACGCGTGCCGCCTGCAACGCTGAATAAACTTAACTGAAGTCCCGGATGAAAAACAATTGCAATTATGATTTTAGGGCCACGGTGTCACGTGTTAAAGTAGCAATATGGTCGATATGTCATTTTACCCGAGTATGTCATTTTAGGCCAGTTTCCCCTATTCCTGTTTTGTATTGTTTTAAATATATTAGGTAATATATGCATATTTTATTTAAGATTTTTTTTTATTGTCGCCGTTTAGCTTAAAGCTTTATCGACAAGAAAGAAGAGATCGAAGTAAGTTAATCAAACAACGTTGAGTAAAATTAATATATTTATTTTAGATCAAATACAGGTTTGTCAAATAGTGTACCTACTTTATTTCCTAACACTACATGAAATGAACTTCTGTTCGTAGTCAACATCCATAAAAATCATAATGAATTTTTCATGATTCAGGATCCATTTTTTGATAGCATCCTTATTAAATCTGATTTTTTTCTCTCTGGTCAAAGCTGAAAATTGAAATAAGCTTTTATATTCTTTGTGTTGATTATAAATAAATAAGATGTTTTTAACACGAACAAGTCTTAATCTAGACATGATTTTATGGCAGCAGCTTTATTTTTAAACTGATCAATTCTGTTGAAAATTTAGAATTCCATGTGATGGAAGACGGAAGCATTGTTTAGACCTGGTTTAGACAATGACGGGAAGTATACATCATGCCATCTTGTTTAAATATTATGCTTTGCTTGTCCATATACCTATTTGCTCTAAAGAAAAGTGCCCTTTCTTGCATCAACTGCTGTATAAACTGGATACCTGCTTCGCTGCTTCATATTATATATTGTTCCTTTCAAAACATTTTTTTGGGAAGGTTCCTAATTCAAATATGGACCTAAAAATTACATTTAGTATTTATAACATCACCTTGCTGAAAGATACCACAAATCATGGAGAAATTACTAAAATTTCATGCCGTGAACACAGACGACCATTCTGATTATCACATTAAAACGTTATTATTAATAAAAAACAAATATTTATATATATTTACGTACCAATCTGTCACAATCTTGAGTCATCATAACCCCACTTACATTGTCCATTCAGCTGATAAGTGTCTAGTTTCGGTTGAGTTTCTGTCCCTTTCTGTACTACGCTCAAAAAGAGTCGGAAACATGTTCCTTGCCGCTTATACATGCGGGATTTTCAAATGCTAGTATAATACTTTCAATTATTTTGCTAGTTAATTTCGTGAAAATTATTAAAGTTTTGTTAGGTAAGGGTCCGGTTAACATATTCCTACCATTATAATACTTCAGTCGCTTTATTTTTTTAGCTTCTTGCTAAGAAAATGCAAAAAACGCGAAACTTCCATATAAGCTTTAAGAAAATTTGCTCCAAAATGGCGGTCCTGATCTATTGTCGTCACTGTCCTGTATAAAGCCACTGTACGCCCGGATAAAGCGGGAAGCGCTATGATTGGTCGGAGGCCTTTTGAGGACGCTTAACTTTTAGCTTTCTAGACTGTCTAGCGCAGTGGATAAACGTGGTAAACAAGAGATGGCGTTAGTAGTATCGCATGTATTTTAATTTGTTTGGAATGCGAGGACAGTGGCGTGGAATGTTAAATTGTACCAAAAATAAATCGTTAGATTTGAAAACGTGTTCAAAAATTGTTTTTGAGCAATATATAATCAACTACCGGGCAGCTACAAGCAATTAAGGTTAAGTGCCTTTAAATATAATGTAAAAAACCTGTCTAGTCGTTAATGTCATTTGTTAATTATTTTTGTATTTTATGTTGATTATTTTATATTTTATACCATTTGTGTTGTTTGGTGGTTATTAAAATACGCTTGTCGGTAATCACCATTTGTAATGTTTTTATAATACAATAAAGATTATTTTATTTTTATTTTTATTTTATATAAATTTGGTTACTCCCTTGGCGGTGAACTTAAGCCTCATAACGTCAAAGTTGTTCGGTTCGAGTGTTTCCTAGCGGTGACATGAAAGGTCGCTTCGGACAAAAAAGGCATATTCCGAACTTATGTCTAAATCGGGTGTGTAAGTCGTAACCAGGATAGGGGTAGTTTACTGTTGTTGTTGTAGAACATATTTGTGTTTCTGTAAGGGCTAGTATGTATGGTCTATTTGCTTGTAGATGTTGGTGTACCGAATTTATGTTTATATTTAAGTCTCTTATGTTGCAGAAATTTATTCTAAATTTGTTCTGTATCTTTGCTGTCTGTGAAATACGGAATGAAGGGCTCCCAGGGCTATCCAGCGCACGGAGATACGAATGGCTGGGGAGTTTACATCCGAAATATTTCGATCGTGGAAGCACCTTCATGTCGATATTCTTGTTAAGAAATGTACAACATTTAAAATTAAACAATAACATGAGTTCCCCACATCAATATAGAATATATCTGCAACTATCAAACTGGTCATCCCTACTTCTTAACATCTGCTATTAAATGTTGCGGTACCGTTATATTCTTACCGAAAAATCTTTCCATGAGAGTAATTTCAATAAAGAAACACTGTAAGTTTTCTGACGCTTATTTTGAACTCGACAGATTAGTTTCTATGTTGAACTGAGTCAAACGCCTTTTTAATGTGATCGAAAATATATATTATAGTCCTGTTTTAAAGATGCACTCATACCCACTACATTTGTTTATATTAGGTTTTTTTTAAATGCTTGTAATTTTTTTTTTTAGGTTAATAAACTGCGAACTTGCTCATAAACCCAAGGATCAATTTACACTGCATCCTCAATCCCAGTCGGATTACAAAGATGATTTCAAGCAGCATTCAGTCAAGTTTTTGAAGCATTCTTATGGAAGTCCAAAGAATGGATTACTGAAGGATCAATTCAAGAGGTACCAAAGTAGTCACCAAGATGAAAACACAAAAGATCGGTATAAATGTCCAGAGTGTCCCTTTAAAACAATTCACAATGGTAGTTTACACAACCATGCAAAAACTCATACGCCTGCTCATCAAATTCAATGGTTTCAATGTTTAAACTGTTCATTTAAAACAAAACGAAAATATAATCTAAAAGCGCACATGAAGACACATATAATTACTATTACTAATCAAAAAGGCGAAGACATTAGAGTTTGGCATAAATGTTTAGAGTGTCCTTTTAAAACGATCTACAAGAGTAATTTAACAAAGCATACAAGCAGGTATCATTGTATGCTGACGATGCAATGATACAATAACACCATGAGGATAAGCACTGTGCTGCAGAGGGCCACAGACGAAATCACCATCTGGATGATCAAGTGAAAGATCACAGTTAACGAGAGAAAAACGCAAGCCATAATCCTTCAGAGAAGGAGGAAGGCTGCAGGATAAGGATAAACAACACCAATATTCCTTGTAACAATGATGTCAAGTATCTTGGAGTGCACCTGGACCGTGGCCTCACATGGAAAAGATATATCCAAGCTGCAAGAGACAAAACCAATAGCAATGGCCATGCTAAATCCCGTAATCGAGAAGAATAGCCAAATGGCACTCAAGACCAAACTTGTCATGATCAAGTCAATTGCGAGAACTCAACTGACGTATGGCTCAACAGCCTGGGAATACGCAACGAAAGCATTCATTGCTGAAGAATGCAGAGAACGTACTAATCAGGAAAGCAGTTGGCACACCTTGGTTCGTCAGAAATGCTGACCTGCAACGAGATCTACAGTGGCAAGGCCAGGCGCGTATTCCTAAAGGCTGAAAACCATGCTGATGAAGAACTAAGAGAAGTGATCAACTATCACCCAGATGATCCAAGGACCAGAATATGGGCCAAATACAATAGACCCAGGAGTCTAGTTGAATAAAAACACAATATAAGAGACGACACATTGTACAAGAGATGCGCGGACAAGTAACCGCAAGTGATGGAAATACATAGGATGATCAGGACTTAATAGGATTCAATCCCGGAAGTTCTTAACCCGACGTGCAGTAGTTGATCCCCTAGATGAGTGCTATCACAAGTCGGCAATACCTGGAAGTTTTAGTTGGTATGCTACTGCAGCGAGTCCAACACTACCCCCCACCTGGGGGGTGTGCATAAGACAGCATTTTTACCAGATGAAAAAAAATACTATAATTCATAAGTCTGCTGATCAAATCCAGTGGTTTCATTGTTTTAAATATTCATTTAAAACAAAACAAATTAATTCTCTAGGAAGGCACGTGGAGGAACATATACAAAAACGCGAAAACGCCGGAGTTTGGCATAAATGTCCAGAATGTCACTTTAACAATGTTGCGCGTAAAACCCTTTTAAATGTGTTAGCGAGATATAATGAATAAGATGATACCTACCCTTAAGGATGCGGCCAGCGCAACATGTGTGCTCCGACTTGCTCGTCGGCGTGGGAGTGGGTCAATTACTTACTCTTGACCAGGGCGCCACCAGTTTGAAGTATCCAAATCCGCAGATCCAAACAGGAAGATCCTCGGTCTTAAGAATCCATAAGGGCGATCCAAAATCGACGATTATCCGCTACGCAAGGGCGTTTTAAAATCAACTACTATCAACTACACTGGTTGGATTGAGACATTTCAGAGCAAATAAAAGGCGGTCACGTTCGTGCAGGTTTAAATTTATTGGCGTTCGTTATGTTAGACGACAACGTGTTGTCCTATTTCTTCCAATAAACAAAATGATATAAATATATAACAAAAGGTAAAATATCTCAATTGGAAACACTTAATAACTTGATATATGCTCACAAATATTGAACTAGATCATATCAGATGTAACAGTATGACTTAATAAATGATTACAGAAGATAAAAAAAACAATTCCAACTAATTAAAAATAAGCGCAATATGCATAAAATATATATCGTCACATCAACTAATAATTTAAAGTTATCAGGATAATACTCATTACTATTAACTCCGTTGCGCGTGTACCATGGTATACGTGTCGCAGTTGTACATGAATAAACCTTAAAATTTCATGAGATACCGCTATGTAGATTACTATAATCAGTTATTTCGTCAAACAGAACAACAATGTTTATCATTTACCACAATATGAATTAAATTGTATAAGAATGTTCAAATAAAGCATAAAAAAAACTATGAGCATTAATTGGATCACACTAGTAAATATCGCAGTTATTTATATACGCATTGGTAAGCTTTGCTTACACCTAATAAGTTCCAAAAATAATATCAATATCTCGCAGAAAGAAATAAAAACACGCAATTTACTACACGCTGGAAAATACTAATAACACGCCAACAACATTATGCCGAAAAGATCACAAATTATAACCGTTGATTGAAGAGCGAAAAGATTCGCAAATACCATGTATTATATCGTGGCGGTCGCGGCTTGATTCAGCAGGCGTTTGTACAGCTGGGACGTGGCGACACTGTGCGGCGAAATCATGCGATACTCATATTATCACCCCTCTCAGCTCCTTAGGATACGGACCGACAGACAACGAAACAAATAACGCACACGAATGGGAGTTTTAGCATTGTTCTCTACTTGTTTAAGGCGATATTCCAAGTAGAATCGTTTAATTTAGTTTGACTATTTTTTAAATGTACTGTAATTTAGAAATTTTAGAAAGAGTTGTTTATTTAATATCAAGCATAGGTATAATGAGTGATAATATATGGGAATATATAAAAATGCATTTATAGGTTGTCGCTAATTAGGTTTTATTAAAAACAATTAGATACATCAACAGTAAAAATATATTTTTTTCATGAAAGGGTCTTAAGACTGCAACAAAATAAGAGGGTAATACATTTTAATCTACACAATTTTAATTTTTAACGACTAGGCCGAGTCATCTTAATCTGCAACTAGGTATATTGTACGATTTAACAAACTAATATTTTAACAGAAAAAAGCAAACGGTGAATTTTTTAAAATCAACCCGTAATGAATTGTTATTTGTTAGACAGAATACGAATTTTTCTATGTGGTTTTTCAAATTTAATTTTTTTTGAATTCTGGAATATCTCATTTTCCCATTTTAATTGTTTATATATCATGGTTTTTATGAATAACTTTATGAATGTTTCAATGTGTTGCGGACATAAATTAATAGCGTGTATATTTATTTCATTTAATAAAATCTTGAACATTGACTTAAAAATATTATTATCTAACTTCAAATTATCAAAAAGCACATTAAATTTATTCATAAAATTTTGTGATAAGATCAAAAATTCATCGGATGGAGTTTTCAAACTGGAAACGTAATTCGTATTGGCAAAATCTTTATTTAATAAAAATAGTTCTTTTTCATTGCTTATTTCTGTATCAATGTTTAATAAAAAATCTTCACAGTTATTTTCACACTTTACTTTTTCTAAAATAAAATGTGCAAAATATGCAGCTACGTATACATTGGAGCATGTTTCTAAACTTATCTCATTACAACTCGTAATATCCGTGTTATTTGTAATAGCAGAATCATTTGCCAAGGCGATATTTGTGGCTGTGGTATCTATGCAGTAAGAAGAAGGAGTTGTTTCTTCTATCTGTAACTTTTTTCACATGAATTTGATTCATCGAAAGTTAAAAAATCTTGAAGATCTTCTTCGCAATTTCCTGTATCCAACGCGTTTTGTAGTCTAATATTTATAATGTATTGTAAGGAAATCCTGAATTGCTGAACAGAGGGAATTGGATTATATCCACACCTATTTCTGGCGACTGAAAATAAATTCTCCAAGGGATCCTGATTGAGATGGCTTGTAAGAAGAAACTTACATTTAAATGAATCTAATAAATATTCCCATAACCCCAGAATAGATGTCAGGGTCCAAATGAATCCGTCAATACAATAGATGTTGTTCCTTCTTTTTCCATCCTCAAATATCTCAAATGTTTTAAAATATTCAAGGCCAAATTGAAGGTTATTTAATGATGTTGGATTCTTAATGGACAAAGGTTTTTTTTATTCTGATTGGTATCTGACAATATATTACTATTGAGCGAATCAAAAATTATATTGATATTTTTTATAAAATCTGAGGTATTATGTGCAGTAGTGCTTTCAAATGCATGTAATTGAGCAGCTGACTTGACAGCAGCAGCAACTGAATTTGAAAAAATTTGTGCAGCATATTTGACCCTCATTTTTTGAAAAGTATTGGGGTTTAAGTGTATATCAGTTAGTTTTGTTAATGTTCTTGTGGTTCTACTTTTTCTATCAATTTCATACGTTTTTAAAATATCAAACCAAGAGACCAAATGTCCATTAATTTTAAATGTACGTTTAGTATTCATGAAATTATTTCTTAGGCTTTTTAGAAGATGGGGAACATCAAATATTGTGAAAATTTTGAAGTTTTCAATGTCTATAAAGGGACTTGCTTTTGAAGCACCTAGAATTTTAAAGGCATTTCTTGGTCGCATACTAATGCGACTGGAATAAGCGCTAGTTTTTTAAGAGTTCGGATAACGTATTTTATTATTTTTGATAAATTGTCGCCTTTAACTGGTCCTTTAGATGTAAAATAACACAATGGAATTTTCCAATTACCAAATATACCTCTTGTGTAAAAAACCAGCGCCGTATTCGCAACAGTATTATTGCGACCAAGGAATCCCATATCTTCATAACCCTCAATGTAATCGTTGGCTTTATTGTAGTCCAATTTAGGTTTTAATACAATTTCGTCAAATAGTACGGCACACACGCGTTCTGTTTTATCCATAGTTTTTACCTTCATGCAAAGCTTCTTTGTTAGTGTATTTTCAAGACCTGTTTTTAAGTTAATTACTTTTAACCACGACTGAATGGTACGCACTGAAGGAAGAGAGAACAATAAGTTATTTCTTAAAAATTTATAGCAGCTAGGAGATTTGTAGTAAATAGATAGAGCGAAATGTTTTTCATTCAGTTTCCAGAAATTCTTCTTCCGTGTTGGTAACTGCATGTTAATAAACGTTTTTACACTAATACTTTTATCTTTGAATAAACTGGATAAAAGACTTTCATTGGCATTGGTGGCTTTTTTCTTGAGTCGAAAATTTTGCATCTTTTTTGCTTTAATTCGTTTTTTTAAAATGGCTAGTTTTAGATTTAAGTTAAGCAAACGTTTTTTTGTGTGTGACTTTGTTGAAGATGGAGTATTTATTTCGTATACTTCTCTGACTAATTTGGGAATTTTATTCCTTCCGGATACACTGGATGAGGGAGTTGTGCATAAACTCTTGGGACTGTAATTTAAAAAATGTACATCGTCGTTTTCATTGCCATTATCTTCAACTATTTGGGTTCTTTTTCTTGAATATGTTTTCAAGTTTTGTGCTGAAAAAAAAAGCATTTCTAAAAGTTAAAAACCTAATAAATTCTTAACATCATTAAAAACTAACATGTTTTATTTACGGGCGTTTGCGCCGACAACTTTAAGGATCCTTTAATAGCAATTTATGAAACTAGTTACGAAAAGGCAAATTTTGTGTAACTGGTGGTTTTTACTAGACGAGCGAAAAGCGAAATCAGATCACGCACAATGACACAAGTTAGACAATTCGGTTTTTCGTGACCTGTTTCATACAATATTTTTCTAATTTTGAAGATTTAACGATTTAACAACCTTTTCGCGCAATGAAGTCATGTAATGTCAACTTTTCGCAACTCCATAAAGCTTAGGATTTTTAAAGCTACAGTTTATTTTTTCCATAGAAACGCTTCATTTAACAATGCAGAAATGTGAAATTCTTAAGCCGCCAAAATTCAGAATTTAAAATATTGAAAGTAATACCATGTTCGGAGTTCTTAAATAATTTCGTTTGGATTTAAATAAAAAAAATTAGATGAAAGTAAAACAATTAATTCGCTTAGGATCAGTGGCGGCTATTCATATGTGAAGTGAAAAAAAAAATAAACATAATAAAAAAATATACTAATAAACAAAAAAGGGCATTTTATAATTTATGAACCGCTGGCGCGAGCAGTTTTCTTCCGTTGACAAAGAATACTGCATTAAAATGAAAATGATCAAAAATAAACCACTGGCCACTGGCGCGAGCGGCTTTCTTCACCTCAATGGCTACTCTCGTCTCCTAATTCCAGTCTATTGCAAGCCAAGAACGGGCAGAAAAATAGCCCGTCGTGCGCGTCGCCTGCCTGTTACTGTTGCCATGACGACGGGCCACGCGTTGCTGGCTTGCTCGCGGCAGCTTTTTATCTAGTGCATGTGTACGTAGATTTCCTACAGTTAGGATTTATATTAGACGGTTAGTTGTTTAGGCACGGTATAAATAAGTATATACGGTAGGTTCACTCGAGACAAATTTCCAATTTCGCCGACAGTTTTTAGCTTCGAAGTGAATCCGGATCAATCTCGTTCGCGGCCAGCGGTGGCTACAATACGAGGGAGAATTTACGGTCAGTGTGCAAACGCCTTGATTTTCTGTACTGTTGGGTCGCGTTGAATTAAATAATTATTAAGATCGCTACGATGGCGAGATATTGTTGTGCGGATAATTGCATTATAATAGTGGGTGAAGGATTATCATTTTTTAGATTCCCCAAAGACCCTATCAGGTAAGATTTATAGTAATTTTTTGATAATATGCAGTTTTTCAATTACACGTATAATCGGTTTAACAAATATGTCTTTTTTAAAATTCTGTTATTTACCTAAATTTGGATAAAGACAATAGTGAGAAAAGAATACAACACGGCAAAAATAAAATGCCCGTCACCACTAGCGTGAGCAAAAATCCGTTTATGTTTTAATAATTGCGAATTTTTCACATGACCTTTTGTGTTTTTAAACCAACTCTTATACTTTAACATTGAAAATGTTTCTATTATCCTAGTAGGTATAGGGCCTCAAATTGTGAAAAAGTGCATGCTACATTTGACACATGACATCATACGCGTGAGAGATCGTGTTAGTTTATTTACTTAAACTTATATTTAATTTATGATATCGGAATCGATTAAAATGACTAAAATAAATTGGAACTAACTGAAACTAACCGAAAGTTGATTGAATGACTAACCAAAACTCGCCAAAAGTAACCAATACAGGCTTAAACGTACCGGTGCAGGTTACAAAAATTAAAACTAACCAAAATGAACGGAATTTTAACGACTAACCAAAAACATTAAATTTGATTTAATTGATTTGATTTGATTAATGAGATTGATTGATTATAACGTATCGGAACCGATTCAAATCACTAAAATAAATTGGAACTAACTGAAAGTAACCGAAAGTTGATTGAAAAACTAACCAATAGTAACTAAAGGCACCAAAAAGGGCTAAAACGTATCGGAATAGATTAAAAATATTAAAGTAAGTTGAAACTAACCCAAAGTAACCGAATTTGGGCGACTAACCAAAAACATTAAAATTGGTTATAAAGTATCGGAACCGGTTCAAATAACTAATATAAATTGAAACTAACTATAATTAACAGAAAGTTGATTGCACGACTAAACAAAACTAGCCAAAGTAACCAAAAGCACTAAGGGCTTAAACCTATCGGAACAGATTAAAAATGTTAAAGTTAGTTGAAACTAACCCAAATTAAGCTAATTTTGGCTACTGACATAATTTAACCAAAAACATTTATTAAATTGGTTATAATGTATCGGAACCGCTTCAAATGAGTAAAATAAATTGAAACTAACTGAAAGTATCCGAAAGCTGATTGAATGACTAACCAAAAGTAACTAAAAGCACCGAAACCGGCTAAAACGTATCGTAATAGATTAAAAATATTGGAGTAAGATAAAATTAACCAAAATTAACCGAATTTTGGCGACTAACCTAAACTAACCAAAAACAGTAAAATTGGTAATAACGTATTGGAACCGGTTCAAATGACTATAATAAATTGAAACTAACTGAAATTAACCGAAAGTTGATTGATCGACTAAACAAAACTAACCAAAAGTAATCAAAAAAGCGGAAACAAATCAAAACAGATTAAAAATATTAAAGTACGTTGAAACTCACTTAAATTAGCCGAATTTCGGCGACTAACTTATATTAACCAAAAACATTAAAATTAATTATACTCGTAACGTATTGGAACCGGTTCAAATTCTAAAATAAATAAAAACCAACTTAAACTAACAGAAAGCTGATTGAATGACTAATCAAAACTAATCAAAAGTAACCAAAAGCACTAAAACGTATTGGAATAGGTTACAAAAATTAAAGTAAGTTAAAACAAACCAAAACGAGCAGAACTTTGGCGACTAACCAAAAGTAACGAAAAACACTAAATTTGATTATGACGTATCGGAGTCGATGCAAATGACTAAAATAAATTGAATCTAACTGAGACTAACCGAAAGTTAATTAAACGGCTTACCAAAACTAACTAAAAGTAACCAAAAGCGCAAAAACGGCCTAACACAATTCGGAACAGGTTAGAAATATTATTTACAGCAACGTCATGGCTAGTTATATGTAAATAGATTTTTCTATCTCCAAGTGGACGGTAATTTTTTAGGTCTTCATATCCGCCCGTTTTTTATTATTTTTTTTAATTATGTTAAAAAAATTATAATGTTAAAAAGGCATTTCTTTAATTAAATATATTTTAAACACTCGTGTTTGTATTTTTACTTTTTTAAACTCTGCTTTTAAAAACTATTCGAATTACACAAATCACATGTTTGCCTTTTTATTCATCATTTTCAATGTCCTCCCGGTTGCATCTTTGCGAAGGACTTTGAATTTTTCAATAAATTAAGCTGGTTTTAGACTATTGTTAAGAAGTTACGGCTGTAAGGTATATAATTTGATTTTCGGCTTAGTTTATTATATTATACAATTCCACATTCGATTTTTGTTTCAGATGTGAACAGTGGAAGAAATCTAACGGTATGCAACTCGACTAGTTTTTACAAGTAAAAATGAATTCGATCTGTCTCTTAATCCTCGATCTAGCGCGGTTAGTTTCACTTAATATCAACTTATTTAAGTCATTTGAACCGGTTCCGATACGTTATAATCAATGGTAATGGATTGGGTGAGTTTTGGTTAGTCGTTCAATCAACTTTCGGTTAGTTTCACCTATTTTATTCATTTGAGCCGGTTCCGAAACGTTATAATCAATTTTAATAGATTTGGTTAGTTTGGTTAGTCGTCCAATCACTTTTGTTAGTTTCGCTTAGTCTCAACTTATTTTACTTGTGTCCGGTTCCGATACGTTATAATCAATTTTTCATACACCGTCTCGTGGCGTTCAGGAAAAATTTCCGTGTCGTGACGCGACCTTGAAAAATCACTCGCATGAAACCACAGAGGTATTCATTTGAACCGGCTCCGACACGTTATAATAAAATTTAATGCTTTTGATTAGTTTTGGTTAGCCGCGAAAATTCGGTTTGTTTTGGTTAGTTTTAACTTACTTTAATTTGTGTAACCTATTTTAGCACGTTTTGGTGCTTTTGGTTACTTTTAGTTAGTTTTGTTTGGTCACTCAATCAACTGTCGGTTAGTTTCAGTTAGTTTTAATTTATTTTAGTCGTTTGAACCGGTTCCGATACGTTTAACCAATTTTAATGTTGTTGGTTAGTCGCTAATATTCAGTTAATTTGGTTTATTTTTAACTTACTTTAATATTTTTAATCTGTTCCGATACGTTTTTGCACTTTTTGGTGCTTTTTGTTACTTTTGGTTAATTTTGGTTAGTCGTTCAATCAACTTTCGGTTAATTTCAATTAGCTTATTTTAGTCATTTGAACCGGTGCCGTTATAACCAATTTTTACGTATTTGGTTAATTTTAGTTAGTCGCCAAAATTCGGTTAATTTGGGTTAGTTTTAACTTACTTTAATGTTTTAAACTATTCCGATACGCTGTAGCACTTTTTAGTGCTTTTGGCTAGTTTTGGTTAATCGCTCAATAAACTTTCAGTTAGTTTTAATTTATTTTAGTCACTTGAACCGACTCCGATACGTTACAATCAAATTTAATGTTTTAGGTTAGTTTTGGTTAGTCGCCAAAATTCGGTTCATTTAAGTTAATTTTAACTTATTTTAAATTTGGCCGATACGGTTTAGCCCTTTTTGGTGCTTTTCAGCTTTTGGTTAGTTGTTCAATCAACTTTCGGTTAGATTCAGTTAGTTCCAATTTATTTTAGTAATTTGAACCGGATCCGACACTTTATACCAATTTTAATGTATTTGGTTAGTTTTGGTTAGCTGCAAAAGTTCGGTTAATTTGAGTTATTTTTAACTTACTTTAATTTTTTGATCTGCTCCGAGTTCTTTTTGGTGCTTTTGATTACTTTTGGTTAGTTTGTGTTAGTAGTTCATCCCGCATATGACATCATGTGTGGCAAATGTAGCATGCACTTTTTCGCAATTTGATTCCCCATAACAGGAAAACAGAAACATTTTCAATGTTAAAAGTACTACGGCAGACGTGGCGCGATGAGAGAAATTCTCACAAATGCAGCCAATCACTTGAGAAATGCACCCGGTTAATTGGCCATGTTAAAGAGGACGCCAAATAAGTCAGCTAGAGTAGAGGACAGCTCCGCTCGCAAAGCCATCTCCGAAAACTGACGATTTCGCAGAAAATGTGAGAGAAATACTCGTAGCGCGAGTAATGAAGTGTTAAGACTTTTAAGAAGCCATAAATTTAGTTTACTAGATTAATATGTCCTTTTTTATATTTAAATTCTCACAATATTTGTCAGGTACTTTGAACCTTCTGCTTTATACATGTTTTAATAGATAAAGTTACAAACTGCCAAATAAATTATTTTAATTGGTATTATCTCTATTTATAATGTTTTTGAATTTAGTATACGTTACTATTTTGTGTAACTTTATTACATAGTTTTATTCTTTTGAATCACGTATTAAAAATTACCTTAATCCCTCTTTGAAATATCGTGTATCAAATTAATAATAACCGAGGAAATAATTTTGCATCAACTAATACTTTTAGAATCTCCCCTCACAGACTGCTCGCTGCTGCAGGTAGAGTAAAAACTA